>LPNX011158869.1:119259-131354 GCA_001517045.1 Pseudotsuga menziesii | reverse complement strand
ACCCGTACTCTTATGCAGTCTTAATGTTAAGCCAAAAACTTTTATTGAGAGAGGTAGGACCTTTGTCATCTTATGTTTGATTGGAATAAGAGGTGGGGACCATGCAATATTGTAAGACCATTTAATTATCATTTCCTCCTATATTTGTTTGACAAAGTGTATTAATTAGGAAATCCAATTATGATTCAAATTAGTTTATTTAAAAACTTTTAATCCATAAAAGTTGGATTAAAAAAAAAACATTTTTAATCCATAAAAGTTGGATTTTAAAAATGAGGGTTAAAAATAAATTGTGTTACTTAATTGCACAATAGTCCAATCACTTAATTATAGTCATATACTGTCTCGATACACGATCCATTTTAAATATGGAAACTATAAAGAAACATCAACCTAATTAGAGTCATATCCTCTGAACTTAATTCTCATATGCTTTCTCGATACACGATTTTAAATTTGAACATTATAAAAAGACATCGAAACTAAGTTGAACCAAAATAATTAAAGAATCCGTACGATTTTATTTGACATATATATAGATGAATGAAAAGCTTTGATATATTATGAATCGTTGTATTTCAATTTTCTATATTAAATTATATAAATAGTGTATTAGTTCAGGTAAGGATTATTGTTTTGTGAATCTTCCAACGGCCGATTCCGGCGTGAGCGAAAAACTCAACTCCAGGCTCCAGCCAGGAAGACCAGATACGGGCACAGCCTTGAATAAGGGAGGGCACGTCTACGGAGATGTCAGAGTGGTCAAGTCATCTTGGTACTCCCACCCACACATGCTGAATATGGCTCGCCCAATGCCACCATCCCAACTAAATTTGAAATTTGAATTCAACCCGCGCGAGGGGGAACCCAATTGGGGCTAGCTCAGTAGTCTCTTCAGTGGGAGAAAATTAGGTAACACTCGCGGAGCCTCTAGAGTTGCAGCAGCCGCTGAAACACCATTAGAAGCTGCAAATGACAACACATTGCAATAGAAAAAGAAGAATCCCATTATTTCTGTTGAGCGGAAGGGCAATGCCAGAGTTCTCAAGGTGGTGGCCATATGCGGTTCCCTCAGGAAGTATTCACACAACTGTGGCCTGATTCGTTCTGGTAAGCTGGACACTCAAATACTGATAGCTTTTCTCAGATAACCTTGACCATGTTTCTGGTTTTTGTAAGCATGGATTTTTTGAATTATGGCTGTCTCGGGTATTTTTTGATGGGTTTTCCTCGGCTTTGGTAGCCATTGAAATAGCCAAGGAGTCGATCCCGGGCATGGAGATAGAGCTGGTAGACATCAGCCATCTTCCCTTTCTAAACATCGATCTTGAAGTGGACGGTCGTTTTCCAGAGGCTGTGGAGAGCTTCAGAAAAAGGTTCCTCGATGCTGACTGTATACTCTTTTCTACTCCAGAGTACAATTATTCTGTCACTGGTCAGTATCTGCGTTTTTTCTCTTTTGGGTTTGATTGAATTTATTTTTAATTTTTTCAAATCGTTCGATATGGGTATTTTCCAGGGATTTTGATATGAGATTTACCGATGTGAGATCAGTTGTATTCCATGGAAGTTGGTGTGATGGTCTTGAGCTCAATGCTAAGTTAATCACAAGTTGGTTTGATTTTGATTTTGATTCGGGGAAGCTCAGGGTCTTAAATGGACGCTTATTAGGTATCATGACCCCACCCTGAGAGGTACACACCAGCTGTTTATATCACCAGTTCTAGCGACTTGTAATTTCGCCAACGGCTTACCGGGTCACTCCCCGAAATCACCCTTTCTTAAAAGCTCCGACAAATATTCTTGCATAGGCTGAATGTCAGATTAAAGCTCCGATGAAGATTCTTGCATAGGCTGAATGTCAGATTAATCTGACATTCAGCCTATGCAAGAATCTTCGTCGGAGCTTTTAAGAAAGGATGATTTGGGAAGTGCCTACCATTCAACCTCTCCTGGAATCTTTGTCGTAACTCTTAAGAAAGGGTGACTTGATCTTAGATGTATAAATAGAAGTGTTATAGGTGTGCATTCTCTTCTCGGTGAGGGGCATTTTCGATACACTTCCATATTTTTTAAATGTGAAAATCAGTGGGATGTTTCTTTGGGTTTCTCTTTGGGAAACTCAGGGAAATAGAGTAAGCTAAATTTGTACTTAGATTTTGGTGATTTTTTTGGGTGAAATTGTTGAAATGGTTATACTGAGTTGCTGGAATTATACAATCTGAATGTTCAAAGGTAATTGACATAGTTAAATTCATTTTTAAAATCAAAATTGCAATTTCAACATCTGAAAATTGGAATTTCAGGGATTTTCTCATTTCCAGATTCTAGCAAAAACTAGAAAAAATGCAATTCCTCTAAAGTTTAGCTCACTCCCACTCTGCCCACTCAGGGAAAAATGCAAGGCACATTTCCCAAAAAAACAAAGACATTTCCATAGAAAACATAGACCTTTCCCTTTTGTGAGGATTTTTAAGTGTCTGGACTTTTGGGTGTTCATCTTCTTCATAATTTTTGGGACTTTTGGGTATCATCTTTTTTATGATTAAAAAAAAAATCTAAAATAAACATTAATATTTATTAATTATTCATATTTATGACTTGTTATTATATCTAATAGAGTGGATATTTATTTTTATTTTTATCAATTCATTATATTAAAAACCATTTTCAAAAAGTTTTCAAATTCCTTACATTAAAAAACTCCATTTTCAAAAAGTTTTCAAAATTCTGGGAAGTGTCTCAATTGTGTTTAAACTTTAAACTGCTCTTTCCTTTAGGTGCCCTAACACTGAATTTTTCATTCCATAAAGGCGGCGTTGCCGTCATACTCTCTTGTATTTTTACAACATTAAAAGTTTAGGGTTTGAGTGGTCTTGGATTGAAAAAGAAGAGAAACCCTTTGTCAGGTTTGATGGTGTGCACGTGCCAACCATAGGGTTCCTAGTCAGGCCTGGAAATTGATGTTGTACAGAACGTATTTGGGTTTTAAAAACATATTTGACAGGCTAATTTAAATTTCACACGTCACCATTTACCGGCTTATAAAATTTCATCCCGTCAAATTGACGTTTGACTATTTTTCATACCTGTCATAATCTCTAGCACCTCCGGTCGGTGAGAAACCATTCATGGCCACTGATCGGAAACATTTTGATTTATTATTACCATGGGGTGAAATACCATGGGCGTTGTGTTTTTATGAAACTTAATAAAACCAAAATTCAAAAAATGATGTCCATACTGTTTCCCGCGTCCCCTCAACTCCAGATTTTCCTTGTGTGTTCTAATCTGCGATGTATACGGTAGTAAGTACTATTTGATTATGTTTTGCTTCCATTCAGAAACGATCTATTGCCTTAGGTGTGCACTATCTGTTGCCTCTGGTTTTGTATTACAGCCTACCAGGCCTTCATTACAAGATGGCATGTATGTTGAAAGCCTACAACCGCACAGTTCAAAACTTAAGCACCACTGGGAGCTGCTCCAGGCATGACAGGGCACAATAGTTTGTGGAGTCGAAGTGAACTATCAGTGCAGCCAAGCTGGAGAAAATGAGCAAGGTTCTCAAATTGTTGGTCGAGAGGAGCAAGAGCTTCTAATTCCAATCCCACCATAGCCTCCACTACTTCGCTCTCTACTCAGCCTGATGTCAACACTGAATTCGATGCATGTGGAGGACGCAGTCTAGCAAGGTAAATGAATTTAACCTATTTTTTTCATGTTTTTCTTTTTTTCTTCCGTTTGGGTTTGGGTTCTACCTCATTGATTTTGGTTTTTTTGGATAGGGAATATCATTAGAAATTATAAAAATTATTGTGATTTATCATCTTATTTTAGTTTTTACTTATTTGTTCAATATTTTATATGGATACCCAAAATTTACAATTTGTATAGAGTTTTAAACTCATAAATTTGTATACAAATTTATATATAGTTTTAAATACACACAAATTTGCAAACCTAGATTGCAAATCATAGTAGCAAGCAAATTTTAAAAACTCAACAACAACAAAGCTGGAAACATAACGACAACACTTCAAGCACACTCTACCCGGTGGAGCCTTTCATCCATCCAAAGTAGCGTACTCCTTCGGCGCAGGTTGCAACCTCCATCTCCCAGCTCTCATAATTTTTTATTGTTCCTAAACACAAGTCAACTCGCTTCGAAGGCTCTTAAAACACTCTCTTCATAATTATGAAGATAGGTTTGCAGTAAGAAACAATAACTTTCACTTCTTCCCATCCATGTTAACAAAGAAGAGAAGTATATCGTCATGTGGTTAACAAAGAAGAAACGTGGCATTATCATCGGATGGTATAATTTATGAAATGGCAACCGTGGCATTATCATCGGATTCTGGCGTGAGCAAAAAACTCAACTCCAGGCTCCAGCCAGGAAGACCAGATACGGGCACAGCATTGAATAAGGGAGGGAAAGTCTGCGGAGATGTCAGAGTGGTCAAGTCATGGAGATGGCCATGCATCTTGGTACTCCCACCCACACATGCTGAATATGGCTCTCCCAATGCCACCATCCCACATAAATTTGAAATTTGAATTCAACCCGCGTGAGGGGGAATTTCAAATCTGAATATAACCCGCCGACCATCCACATCAATTTGAAATTTGAATTCAACTCGCGCGAGGGGGAATTTCAAATATGAATCTAACCCACCCAGGATGCAGGCCATTGTTAGAGTTCAAGCGTGCTTGCTGGATCGCCAGGTTCGTCTTTCGGTTTCGTGATACTAATACCGCTCTATACAACTGGATTGGTGTTGAGTCCAGTGATACTAATATCGCTCTATACAACTGGATTGGTGCTGATTCCACTGATCACAGCTACTTCAGAGGTGTCACCTGCAATAATATCAACTTCGTTGTGGTTACACTGTAAGTTGGCTTCGCCTCTTGGTTTTCTATTGGAATTCATATCAAAATCAAACATATACTCTTCAGTATGTTAGATTGGGAATCAATTATCTCTAATTGCTTTATATGTTTGAATTTGTTCTGGTTTGTCTTATGTATGAATGTCTCTCATCTGAACCTCGGAGGATAATTTTCCTTGCTTAGTCCAGAGGTAGATTGGTTTGAAAATGAGAGAAAAAAAACCTTTTTATTGTAGACAGTTTGTATACGGTGCCATAACCCGGAGATGAACCCAAAAAAAAAAAAACCATCGCCACATTTTAATCTCAATTCTCTCGGAACATTTGATGTCTTCCTGAAAAATTGGATGTCTTCCTGCAAATTCTCGAAAATATTTTCGACAATTCTGCTCGACGTCTGCTTGCAATTTCTCGAAGAGCTTGTTAGCAACTATGCTCATGAGATGGGTTTCTTGCTCTGCTAGCAGAAACGATCTAAAAATAGTAAAAAACAGAGACAAAAAATGCCATTTTCCAAAACAATTTCATTTTTAAACCCCTTCATAAGCGTTACCTTTTTCGAATAGTAGGTTTTCTCTTTGTAGCTGTCATTTTTTTTCCACAAACCATACGACTACTATAAATTTCCCATTTTTCGATTATGAGCTTTGCGAAGGTTATTTGCTGAAATTGACAAAATCATGAAAGATATTGAAGCTATCAAGAAGAAACTACTGACTCTGTGGCTCAGCTACTTAAATCAAGGGATTGACGGAGGGAAATCACCTATTGTTTAGGAGAATCGCCAAATCCCCATTATCAATAGCTCGATTCAACGGTTGATTCTACACTGCTCGGCTATTGCTCTAATTCCCTAGGAATATTTTGGGCCATATCCCCATCTTGAACTCTCTGATTCAATGAATGCTTTAGATCTTGACAATGAAACTCTAATTTCCTCAATTTCTTTTCAAGTTCTGCATTAGCTTGTGCTTCAACCGTCCAATGCGCCTTATAAGGCCACGACCCGTTGCTCCAAGATTTCGTAACTGTAAGATCGCAAAGAAACCAAATACTTTTTTTATATAATCCTCTAATCTCTTGTCAGCCAGTCCAGAAATAATACAGTTGAATTTCTCATTCCAGAAATAATACAGTTTAATTTGTCCGAAGATAATAGCATCAAAACATTAAAATAATCCAGGAAAGTATTTGGGGTATAGCTGGGATCATTTATGGTAACTAGAACATCTCCACCTTCTGCCGGGGAAAATACCATGGCCATTCTGTGATCATTATACGTATCAATTGATCATTACCAGATCAAACCATACTAAACAGTAATCACTATTTCTTTAAATTTTTTAAAGAGCCAATGTCCAAGGAGTCTATGTTACAGTCATCCAAGAGTCAATGACAACACCAATGAATCAGATCCCTTTTTTGTTTCCATGAACACCAATGTCAAAGAATGCTTGCCTGCATGAATTTCAAACATAGTTGTAACAACAAGGGGACTAGGACTACTTAAGCGACTTGGTACAGGCTTCAAGGAAGTATAGTACTTAGGTTTCACATCTTCCAATACAGCTCAATCTCTTTATTTTTTTGACCAGGAATGCACCCAGGAATCAGTGAGCAGTGGTCGGTCTTCTAGCAGATTGCCAGTACAAACGAAAGAAAATATGTCTACTAATTATTTACTTTGAAAATAAACGTAGTCACTGCGTTGAATTGAATGGAAGAATGTGGGGTCTGAGTGCCAATAACAATACAAACTCGTAAATCCTGGTAATGATATTCTCAACATGCAGGAAAAAGGAAACATCCATAGCAACCATTCACAAATATAGTCTTGGTCTTACAAGTTAAATTTTGGGCTTATAACGATCTGATTTTGCAAGTTAGTTTGATCATTGCATTATTATTTTGACAGCAATCTCCAAACCTAAAGAAGATGCTCTAAATATTTTTATTTCCCAGTGTGCTCGAGAAAATTGAATATTCTATATATATGTTCAAAAAATATTCAATCTGCATAAGAAATCAATCAGCCCTGTGGAAGAAAGTTTTTAGATCAAAGCAAAAATAACATATTTCAGTTCTGGACAGAGTACGTCGACAGAAAGGAAAGGATTTGAGTACTCCCCATACAATGATTTCAACTAGTGATCATCGCCTTGTAATAAAAAGATTGATAATAATAAAGTCAGGCCATAGGTCGAAGAATAGTCATCATAGGAACTGTGCACTAATAATGCTTGGCAATGCCCGGCATAGAGCATGAATTGAATTTCAAGCTCTTGGTAGATTAAATATTGTTGTATAATAGATTTTCAAATCTTAGAAATGGGACCATTAAGATTGATCATGGTGCTCGACGCTCCCATTGATAGATCATAGGAAAACCAATAGTTCGTGTGAATATATAACGGATGATTTTTATTCATCTGCATATATATGTTCAACACTCGAAAGAAAGTAATTATAGCAAATTTTCAAGTTTGAAGGGAACATTACTTACCGGAGTCAGACAAGCGTGCCATCTACCTTCAAAGTCTAGTCTCAAGTTAAATAGTCTTGTTTTACCAGGGCACTTCTCACAAGTTCCGTGGCCCATATATCAAACTATTGTCTTTATAACTTCATCTAAATGGATCATCAAAACAATACACTGATCAATATCCATACATAAAAATGA
Source organism: Pseudotsuga menziesii (assembly GCA_001517045.1). Lineage (NCBI taxonomy): Eukaryota > Viridiplantae > Streptophyta > Pinopsida > Pinales > Pinaceae > Pseudotsuga > Pseudotsuga menziesii. Next base: position 123,779 of record LPNX011158869.1, on the reverse strand, counting down.
CGACTCAGAACAACTATCATTATTTTATGGATAGGCCGCTGCTTTGTACTGTCTCTCTTTAACGTCATTATAGGAATTACATGTTGGAAAAAATAAATATGACATGTCTATCAAATGTCATTATAGGAATTGCATCTTGGATTTGGGGTGTTTGTCAAATTTAACCGCTTTAATGTCATTATAGGAATTACATCTTGGAAAGCTAGCGACTGCTAGCTTTCCTTCTAATATAAGCATGTGTTTCATGCTAGAAGAAATGCTTATGCTAGAAGGAAATGTAGCATTCGTTCAAAATATAGTACATTGCACAAGCTCAAGGTATAATCTAGCAATCACCAATCACCATGGACAGGGTTTTTGTATTGGAAAGCTAGCGACTGTTAGCTTTTTTCTAGCATAAGCATGTGTGTTTATGCTAGAAGGAAATGCTTATGTTACAAGGAAAGCTAGCAGTCGCTAGCTTTCCTTGATCTTTTGCCATGTTCTTATTTTAAAATAGAGCACATGGCACAAGCTCAAGGTATAAGCTAGAAACCACCAATCACCATGGACATAGTTTTTGTATTGGAAAGCTAGCGACTGTTAGCTTTCCTTCTAGCATAAGCATGTATGTTTATGCTAGAAGGAAATGCTTATGCTACAAGGAAAGCTAGCAGTCGCTAGATTTCCTTGATCTTTTGCCATGTTCTTATTTCAAAATAGAGCACATGGCACAAGATCAAGGTATAAGCTAGCAACCACCAGTCACCATGGGCAAGATTTTTCTATTGGAAAGCTAGCAACTGCTAGCTTTCTTTCTAGCATAAGTATGTGTTATTATCCTAGAAGGAAATGCTTTTGCTAGAAGGAACTCTAGCAGTCGCTAGCTTTCCTTGATCTGATGCCATGTGCTTAATTCAAAATACAGCACATGGCACAAGATCAAGGTATAAGATAGCAACCACCAATCACCATGCCCAGGGTTTTTCTACTCAAAAGCTAGTGATTGCTAGCTTTCCTTCTAGCATAAGAATGTGTGCTTATGCTAGAAGGAAAGCTAATAGTTGTTTTTTTTCCTTGATCTTGTGCCATGTGCTTATTTCAAAATAGAGCACATGGCACAAGATCAAGGTATAAGCTAGCAACCACCAATCACCATGCCAGAGTTTTTCTATTGGAAAGCTAGCGACTGCTATTTTTCCTTGTAGGATAAGCATGTGTTCTTATGCTAGAAGGGAAGCTAGTAGTCGCTAGCTTTCCTTGATCTTTTTCCATGTGCTTATTTCAAAATAGAGAAAATGGCACAAGCTCAAGGTATAAGTTAGCAACCACCAATCACCATGGACAATGTTTTTCTATTGGAAAGCTAGCGGCTGTTAGCTTTCTTTCTTGCATAAGCATATGTGTTTATGCTAGAAGGAAATGCTTATGCTAGAAGGAAAAATAGCAGTCACTAGCTTTCCTTGATCTTGTGCCATGTAGTTATTTTCAAATAGAGCACATGGCACAATATCAAGGTATAAGCTAGAAACCACCAATCACCATGCCCAAGGTTTCTATTGGAAAGCTAGCGACTGCTAGGTTTCCTTCTAGCATAAGCATGTGTGCTTAAGCTAGAAGGAAATTCTTATGCTAGAAGGAAATCTAGCAGTCGTTGGCTTTCCTTGATCTTTTGCAATGTGGTTATTTCAAAATAGAGTACATGGCACAAATTCAAGGTATAAGCTAGCAACCACCAATCACCATGCCCAGTGTTTTTCTATTGGAAAGCTATCGACTGCTAGCTTTACTTCTAACATAAGCATGTGTGTCATGCTAGAAGTAAATGCTTATGGTAGAAGGAAAGGTAGCATTCGTTCAAAATAGAGTACATGGCACAAGCTCAAATTATAAGCTAGCAACCACCAATCACCATGGACAGGGTTTTTGTATTGGAAAGCTAAGGACTGTTAGCTTTCTTCTAGCATAAGCATGTGTGTTTATGCTAGAAGGAAATGCTTATGCTACAAGGAAAGCTAGCAGTCGCTAGCTTTTCTTGATCTTTTTCCATGTTCTTATTTCAAAATAGAGAACATGGCACAAGCTCAAGGTATAAGCTAGCAACCACCAATCACCATGGACATGATTTTTTTATTGGAAAGCTAGCAACTACTAGCTTTCCTTCTAGCATAAGTATGTGTTATTATCCTAGAAGGAAATGATTATGTCAGAAGAAAAGCTAGCAGTCGCTAGATTTTCCTTGATCTGATGCCATGTGCTTATTTCAAAATAAAGCACATGGCACAAGCTCAAGGTATAAGACAGCAACCACCAATCACCATGCTCAGGGTTTTTCTACTGGAAAACTAGCGACTGCTAGCTTTTTTTCTAGCATAAGAATGTGTGCTTATGCTAGAAGGAAATCTAACAGTTGTTTCTTAATAAGAACATGGCACAAGATCAAGGTATAAGCTAACAACCACCAATCATCATGCCAGAGTTTTTTTCTATTGGAAAGCTAGCGGCTGCTAGCTTTCCTTATAGGATAAACATGTGTTTTTATGCTAGAAGGAAAGCTGACAATCGCTAGCTTTCCTTGATCTTGTGCCACGTGCTTTTTTTAAACTAGAGTACATGACACAAGCTCAAGTTATAATCTAGCAATCACCAATCACCATGCCCATGGTTTTTCTATTGGAAAGCTAGCTACTGCTAGCTTTTCTTCTAGCATAAGCATGTGTGCGTATGCTAGAAGGAAATGCTTATGTTAGAAGGAAAGCAAGCAGTCGCTAGCTTTCCTTGATCTTGTGCCATGTGCTTATTTCAAAATAGAGCGCATGGCACAAGATCAAGGTATAAGCTAGCAACCACCAATCACCATGGCTAGGGTTTTTCTATTGGAAAGCTAGCGATTGATAAGTTTCCTTCTAGCATAAGAATGTGTGGTTATGCCAGAAGGAAATGCTTATGCTCTCTTTCCTTGATATTGTTCTGTGTTCTTCTTTCAAAATAGAGCACATGGCACAAGATCAACGTATAACCTATCAACCACCAATCACCATGCCTAGGGTTTTTTTATTGGAAAGCTAGTGATTGCTAGCTTTCCAATAACATAAGCATGTGTGCTTATGCTAGAAGGAAATGCTTATTCTAGAAGGAAAGATAGCAGTCGCTAGCTTTCCAATAACATAAGCATGTGTGCTTATGCTAGAAGGAAATGCTTATTCTAGAAGGAAAGATAGCAGTCGCTAGCTTTCCTTGATCCTGTGCCACGTGCTTATTTCAAAATAGAGTATATGACACAAGCTCTAGGTATAAGCTAGCAACCACCAATCACCATGCCCAAGATTTTTCTATTGGAAAGCTAGCGACTACTAGCTTTCCTTCTAGCATAAGCATGTGTGCTTATGCTAGAAGGAAATGCTTATGTTAGAAGGAAAGCGAGCAGTCACTAGCTTTCCTTGATCTTGTGCCATGTGCTTATTTCAAAATAGAGGACATGGCACAAGATTATGGTATAAGTTAGAAACCACCAATCACCATGGCTACGGTTTTTCTATTGGAAAGATAGCGATTGATAACTTTCCTTCTAGCATAAGCATGTGTGCTTATGCTAGAAGGAAATGCTTATGTTAGAAAGAAAGCTAGCAGTTGCTAGCTTTTTTTGATCTTGTGTCATGTGTTTCTTTCAAAATAGAGCACATGGCATAAGCTCAAGGTATAATCTAGCAACCACCAATCACCATGCCCAGGGTTTTTCTATTAGAAAGCTAGCGACTACTAGCCTTCATTCTAGCATAAATATGTGTGCTTATGCTACAAGGAAATTCTTAGGCTAGAACGAAAGCTAGGAGTCACTAGCTTTCCTTGATTTTGTGCCATGTGCTTATTTCAAAATAGAGCACATGGCACAAGACCAAGGTATAACCTAGCGACCACCAATCACCATGCCCAGGGTTTTTCTTCTGGAAAGCTAATGAGTGCTAGCTTTTCTTCTAGCATAAGCATGTGTGCTTATGCTAGAAGGAAAGCTAGTAGTCGCTATGTATTAGTAGTTGTTAAGCTAGGAGTCGCTTATAATTCCACAAACTTCTACTATGTATTAGTATACTAACAGTGGCATCAAGTAGCATTGCTTGAGATTTTGTATTACTCTAGTTCCATATAGATGTTATTCTTCACTAGTCCACAATATAGGTTTAGATGACACCAAATAACTATTTCGAGAGTACTTAAAATAGGGATGACTCCAATCAAGGATATTTGAATTTACTTTGAACAATTGATACAAAAAATAAATCTTAGTGAGCCATTATTATACAAACTTGCATGATCAATCATGGTTGGATTCAAACCTACTTAATAACTGCCTTCAATACTATTACAAGTTCCATGATTATACAAACTTGCATGATCAATCATGGTTGGATTCCAACCTACTTAATAACTACCTTCAATACTATTACAAGTTCTTAAGTATGGAAATTTTTTAAACATTTTTACAAGTTTTTCTAAGAATAGTTTTGTGTTTGTATTAAGATTATATACATTGATAACTAATC
>LPNX011158869.1:100892-115270 GCA_001517045.1 Pseudotsuga menziesii | reverse complement strand
ACATATTATAGACTGTCTATAAAAAATTTATTATGGGAATAGCTAATTAATGTTTTTTAATGTAATATGTTCAAACATTTCAAAAATAAATACTGGACACAAAACATATTATAGACTTTGTCTATAAAAAATTTACTATGGGAGTAGCTAGTTAATGTTTTTTCAATGTAATATGTTCAAACATTTCAAAAATAAATACTGGACACTTGCAATAACTAGATTGGGTTTTCCCTCTTTCTTCATGTATTTGAAAAAAAACCAATTGTACTATAAAATTTATATTCTAATTAATAATTATTTTTGACCTTAATTGGTATACTTAGACTTTATCCAATACAATATTTTCTCTTGTTGGCTCTAAAATAGTGCCAACCACATATCATAATATATAGTATTGAATAATGAATATTTCTTTAAATGTTAGATGATTATATTAATATTATAAAAATGAATCTAGGCTTAACCAATCAACATAATCCAAAGTAATAATTGATAGTTAACAATGTGCAAAACATGTAGAAACTTGTGGGCTCATAATAATCCCATAAAATGAAGGGAAAAAGTGAAGTTCCTAGGTACCTATTGTGCTATATACTTGACAAAAATGTCCTAAGGCATACAATAGACAATACATATAAAGGGAAGAAAATAAAATAGAGTATGACCTAATTTTCCATGTTGTTGCTCGTAGATATGTTATTGATTATTTTTCTAGTCAATATTCTAAATATTATTATGGGTATTGTAGTCATCCACAAGTACAATATTACAATGACTATAGAAGCTAATACGTCTTCATGGTATTAGAGGTTTCACCTAATTCCTAGACATTTCCAGTTCTCGTTGTCTCTTGAAGTTGAGCAAAACCCCCCATGTTCTAGCCACCCATTATCAAGATTGAGAATTACTAAGTTATTATGCCAATACATAAATTTGTTATAGTAACAAACACATTGACTGTTATGTCATTAAATAGCTTTCTAGGTCACTTTAAAATGGCGACAATCTCTTACTAATATGGTAATTCAACACATGCACAATATATGCTTTATCAAATTATAAATAAAATGGTTAATACTTTCAACATACAAATAATACCATTAGATAAATTAATAGGTAAGAAATATTCATACAAATTACAAATTATAATAATAAAATAATGTAAAGAATCTAAGTTTAAGCCTAGGAAGATATGCTTCAACTTAATATAAATTTGATTTTATATAGCTTATAATGATAATATTGTAAAAAAATGGTGAATATATAGATTGAAATGAGTGAATTAAGTAATTTTTTGGTTTTTTCATTTTTTGAAAACTTAATCTTGTTGAATTTCTAAATTCTAGATCCGTACTCGACAATACATATAAAGGGAAGAAAATAAAATAGAGTATGACCTAGTTTTCCATGTTGTTGCTTGTGCATATGTTACTAATTGTTTTTCTAGTCAATATTCTAAATATGATTAGGGGTAGTGTCCTCATCCACAGGTTCAATATTACAGTGACTATATGAGCTAATAATTTTTCATGGTATTAGAGGTTTCAGCCAATTCCTAGGCATTTCCAGTTCTTGTTGTTTCTTGAAGTTGAGAAAAAATCCCCATGTTCTAGCCACCCATTATCAAGATTGGGAATTAATAAGTTACTATGCCAATACATAAATTTGTTACAGTAATAAACACATTGACTGCTATATCATTAAATAACTTTGTAGGTCACTCTAAAATGGAGACAATCTCTTACTAGTATGGTAATTCAACACATGCACAATATATGCTCTATCAAATTATAAATAAAATGGTTAATAATTTCAACATACAAATAATGCCATTAGATAACTTAATAGGTAAGAAATTTCTTGCAACATCTATTGTTCATGAGATGAGGTAAACCTTGATCAACTCAAATATTAATACAAATTAAAAAATTATAATAATAAAATAATGTAAGGAATCTAAGTTTAATATTAGGAAGATATGCTTCAAATTTATATAAATTTGATTTTATATAGCTTATATTGATAATATTATAAAAAAATGGTGAATATAAAGATTGAAATGAGTGAATTAAGTAATTTTTTAGTTTTTCATTTTTTGAAAACTCAATCTTGTTGAAGTTCTAAATTCTAGATCACTTGTATAATTCCAAATTTAATGAAATATGTGTTAATGGCTATGAACACATTGAAGTCCTACTTAATCCTTGTAAAATAACTCATGATCAAAAGGTTTGGAATACTCTTTCGAGGCTCCATCCATCTCACATTTAAAAATGTCTTAGGGGGTGACAGCAAAAGACCCATGGAAAGGAAGAAAGGTAAATAGTATATTATATATAAATAATCCCATGCCAAGAATTTGAAGCCAAAAGGAAAGTAAGAGTAAAAAAACTCCTAATAAAATCAATATGTATCAAAACAAAGTACTAAACCATATGAGTACAAAGCTGCGAAAAGTTCTTCTCCTTCCGTGAGCTGAAAATTAAATACATCTCTCACACAAAAGAACACTTGAAATATCAGAGGATCCTGAATAAAAAATTCAGAAAGAAAGGCATGCAGGAGGACTCAAAAAAGACAAAAAAGTCCAAAAGCACAAAAGTGCAAAATGGCATGGGAATGAGGAACAAATGAATATTTCTGTTTACCATATGTTACAATCCTGTGGTGTCCAAGCTGGAAGCTACCTGAAGACAGAAGTAATAATGAAACTCATATTCCTGGTCTCAGAAGAGTTATCTTGACTTTAAAATCTTGGTTTCCATTTTCCTAAATTGGACTATCATCAATGATTAAAAGTACATATATTTTCCATTTGGGAAATCTAGACATCTAGAATAATTCAACATGTTGGTTTTATTGTTAAACAATTTGTTACTTAAGGAATAAATTGTATAGAGATCTAGGTTCACTAGGTAGTCGCCAATTGTTACAGCTGCAACTGTTTTCCCAAATTTTTGAAATTTTGGACCCTCCTTTTTATTTTATCTTGCCTGGGAGTGTTTGGATTCCTGAACTTTGTTTTCTCTGCTATAAATTTGGATTTTGAGGTTGATTGTTTTTTTTCATCTCGGGAGTTGAATGACCTTGCTTTGACTATGGAACTTAGCAATTTCTTGCTGTTTTGATTGTATCGCTGTCGGAGTTTGGTTGAAGTTTGAGTCGAGGTTTTTCTTCTCTATGCCACCACTGTTTTAGAGATGAAACAAACTATTTAACAGCTACACAACTTTAAAGTTTTCCAAGCACTTAAAGTTTTTAGTAATTTTTCCTATTTCGATGATTTTCCTACTCGCTATCAAAAGCCTATTCATGTTTGAGCCGAAGCTTTAGTTGTCTATGCAGCTGCCGTTTCGAAGGACAAATAGAGAATGGGCTGATGGACAGTTATTACGTCCTTCGATGCATGGTTTTATTGGTTCAAACCTTTTTTCTTTGCAATGATATATTTTTTTTTTCATTGTCGGAAGTCTTTTGAACAGTAAGTCAAAAGCCGTAGTCTGATTGTTTTCCGTTGTTGCGGCTTTCCAGCGAACTATTCTACTGACACATTATGATTAGTCTTGCCACTCGCTGATGTTTTGTTATGGTTTTTGTCGATATGTTTTATTTGTCGCGGGGCCCATAGTCTTTCTGCCTTCCATCGTTGCGGCCGCGTAATGAACTTTATCACCGAGATTTGACGATCGCCGAAATTTTTATGTTGACCGCGGAACTTTTAGTCTGACTAAGGCCTGTCATTCCAGTTGTGAATTGGACTATCCTGCCGATGTATATAGTAGTTCTGTGTACTTTTACTTTATTTTATGATGCCGGAGTTGTTTCGTGGGTTTTTGGTCGAGTCTAAGTTTCTCCAAGATGAAGCACGGTTTAGGGTTCAGATGGGTGGTTACCTTGCTCGGATTCATGTTTTTTTCGGTGGATTTCGAGTTAGTCCATATACGGCTTCACTTGAGTTAAAGAATCTGTCTTTTGGGCTTGTGATTTTAGGATATGACCTCGCATGATTTTTCTTTGCATTATCATGCATTAAAATTCGTTTTACAGGATGTATGTTTTGATACAGTTTGTGTACTTTGTCAAACGATAAATGATCTAAGAACAGTTTATGTTTATGATAGGGTGATTTTTTGTTGTAAAGAGGATATGTATAAAAGGGAAGCAGTAAGGAAGGAGGTGGCTTTAAAAATTAAGAAGCAGAAATAAAGAAAGAGAAGAAGGAAGTAAGAGTCTGAGATCTCAATAGATCGACAGCAGTAGAGGCCCAGGCTTGGGAAAAGTTAATCAGTTACCAAGCTGGTCCTTTTTTATAAAAGTACTCTTAAGATATTATTTTGAAATGTAACGTATTGCCTAAATCATGAGCACTCACAAAAGGACAAAATTGTGAGATTAAATGGTTGAGGAGCCCAAAAATCACTGGGGGGCATCCCAAGAGTTTGCTTGTAGTGTAAGTATAGGAGAGTTAGAGAGAACTGGAGACTTTTTCCCAGTTAGATTTGTAAAGACATATTGTAAGAAGAACTATTTCCTTTTGCAATAGATAATTACAATTTTCCTATTGGAGAAAGCTTGGTGGAATGTTCAAATGTTGTGCTATGGATTTGTTGAAGAGGAACTATTTCGTTTTTAGCTTTGTGTCCATTAACTGTGAGATCGTTCTAACTCTTTGAACCTATGTTCTTGTATGAATGTTCTCTGGTTTATTTTATGAAAATTTCCACTATGAGTAATGAATGTTGTTCATAAACAATTGGCTATCTAGTTGTTCAAATATATTTAATGTTCAAGTGTTTTGAAAGAAGTATCAGCTATCTGTGATTTTTCATAATGCATGTACAAAATACATTACTCATTAATAAATGGTAATCTTGCTCCCTAGGGATAGGTTAGGTAGTCAGTTTTAATTTCTTGCTGTGTGTGATTTAGATGCGAGAGAGTTTAAGACGAGAGGTAAGAACCTGCGCATCACATTGTGACCGCTCCTTGTATTCTCTATCAATCGGCATTTTAGATAGACACTTGCATATCATACTTAAAACTAAAAAAAACACAAAAATATACACAGTGGACCGGGCCGCAACCAGAAAAACCTTTTATTTTTGTTACTTGACCTACGGTATATGGACCGCAAACTAGACGGATTCCCTACACCAAACAGTCACAGGCTATTTGGGAACGTTGACTAGGGAGAATCCCTTACTATTGTGGCCTACGAATTTCCAGGACTCAACAGCTTGCTAAAGCAAAAGTAGGATATATCAGTAGAAAAAAATATTCATGAATCATTACACAGCAAGGAAAACATTATAAGAAAGACTATTGTTTTACTCGAGGAGCGAATGACTGTGCAGAGCATAATTACATATCATTGCACTCCTCCTTGCACATTGACTTTAACATAAAATATTTTTTCTCATCTGGGTCTGCATCCTATTGTGATTGAATCCTTGCATCTTTCCTCTCAATGTTTTCCTCAATCATTGTCTTTTTGTCCCCAGCAAACTGACTGCAAAAACAAGAAAAAAAAAACTTAGAAGAAGTTTACTAAAACTGTATTTGTAACTTCTATGGCCAAATGTGTAATTAATGCCAACATGGATCTAATATATAGCTAGATCAGACGTCCTTTTTCCATCAAGTTTTCCTTTATTTCAATGACTGGATATGGCCTTTTTAGGTACTGTTTAACTGTTTTATTACCTGTACATGAATAGAAACAAGGAGCAGCATGACACCAATAGTTCTACTACATTGCAACATCATCATAAAAGTAGAACATAATACTTACTATAGTGCCCAACTTCTTCTTTGGGAAAATATCTGAGAAATAGATTGGGCATTCTCTCAACGGGAGGCCTAGATAACTTGGAAAGGAGAATACGGCCAAAAGCAGTGTACCTGGAATTTCTCTTCAATTATTAGGATAGGAAAGCCAAATTCAAGATGAAGAAACAAAGTGGGATAAGTTGAATCCTTGGGCAGACACGTGTGCCACTCCACTAATCCCATCTCACAAAGTATCCAAACATTACTTATTTAGGCCCATTAAAAGTACAGAATTTTCCACTGGATAATAATAGAGTTTATATTTTCTTCTGAAAAAGAGAGTTAATATTAAAAGTCCATCTAGATATATTTGGTATCAGAGTATGAATTTATGACTAATTTTTATATTTTTAAATATTTTTTTGGTATCAGAGTATGAATTTATGACTAATTTTTAGATTTCTTCGAAGGTCTTGGTTCAGGGGATAGATTATTCGAAATATGATAACTGCTTTAATGGTGGCATAAATCCTCAACAAAGGTGCAATCTATTTGTACTATGTTTGATCAACGAGCTTTCTATACATGGGTCTAGACTTTATAGTATTGAATTTGTCTGGAAAATATACAGGCACCCAAAAATGAGTGAAGCGCCTAGAAAGGAAAGCCGCCCAATATTCTATTCAATGTGTGAATGGTAAGAGGCATTTGTAAAAAATAATCTATACGTTTAATTCATGGTTTAATTAAAGAGGCATGGTCACCCAAATCTTAGTTTCATGTATTTTGATTATGCAGGGGTGAGCAGAATCCTACAACTTGGGCATCTAAGATAGCCAACAATTGGAGAACTACATGAGACATTGAAGACAAATGGGAAAGGTGACAGAGTTCATAGATTCATGGGCATAATGTCTTCTAAATGTTTGAAATTGGGCACTATAATTTGCTATGTATAATATATATTTTCTCCTTATAATCATTTGACTTTAAATTGTTTCTCTCAGTATCACATCTAGAGCTTACCAGAATGACCGGTGGGCAGCTTATGCAAGGCCTGGTGGATGGAATGGTAAACTAAAAAATCCTCTTGTATCATGTAAATTATTAGAATGCTGCTGCTAATATTTGTATGAGGAATTTAAATCTCAAATTTCAATTTTCTTTATGTATTTGGTAATTTCCTGAGCCAGATCCTGACATGTTGGAAGTTGGAAATGGCCAGTTGAGCACCAAGGAATACCGGTCACACTTCAACATATGCGCTTTAATGAAGGTAAGAAAGGGGGTTGAGTGTAAGATGTCATAGTCTCTGTTAGAAATTGACAGAAATGAACAATATATTATTATACATCTTTGTGATAACTGCTAAACGCAAAAGAAGGCTAGAACGAAACAAACAGAATTGGAAAAAGAGCATAGTAGAACAGAGCAAAACAAAGAATACATAGTAGAATTGATGAAGAGTCAATGCCTTCATTTCATTTTCTATATAAAAGTGTGCTACTTGTAATTAATAATTTGACTTTCTATTTTAATATTCTGTACTATCATTGTCTCATGCTGGATGATAATCAAATATGATATCCTCCAGGCACCTCTGCTGATTGGATGTGATATAAGGTCTGCAACTCCACAAACTATAGAGATTCTAGGCAACAAAGAAGTTATTAATGTCAACCAAGGTCAGATTTATAAATTTGGAAGAAGAATTTTGATGTATATGTTTCAAGGTTAACTTTGTTAATTGACATCTACGAATTCTATTGGATTTGTGCAGATCCACTAGGAGGTCAAGGAAAGAAAGTTAGCCAGCAGGGGGACATTGAGGTATGAATTATTTTTTAGGTTAAATATTTAGTTTCTCCGAATATTAATTCAATATCCAAATTCTATAATTTCATACCCTTTATACTATATTTACAATTTCAATGTTTGTATGATGTCTCTTATGCCTTCTATTTTCAATCTATGTTTTGTAAGTCTAACCTATTTTCTTTCTACATAAATTTGAACATTAAAATGACTGTAGGTTTGGGTTGGGCCACTGTCCAACCACAGAGTTGCGGTAATCCTATGGAACATAAGTGGTTCACAAGCATCTATAACTACCAAATGGTCTGACATTGGCCTTCCCTCTAATGCAGTTGTTCAAGCTAGAGACTTGTGGGCTGTATGACTACTTCCTCTTATTTTTCATTATATTTCTCTTTTCACATCATTATCACAATTACCACAACTAAATTTGCGTTTTAGGCATTACTAAACTTTTCTGAGGGGTTTCACATATTTTTCTTCATACCCCCAGTGTCAACTGGTTACATACACCTTATTGGATGCATTGCAGAGAGCAGTACTTCACCTGTTGTTATCAACCCAAATGGCACTTCTCTGTCCGAGTGCCGACACTTCATATGCTAGCGCACAAAAGGACATTTATGGATTTAAGGTTGCCTAAAACACTATATATAGGCATGTTATGAAATACATTCACTATCCACCTAGCTTGCCATTTTTACCTTTTTACATGTTGAATGTTGTACGTGACTCTTATCACAGCAACCCGCATACATACATGGCTATTCCTACAACATATCGCATAATGTACACGAGTATTGTGATTGCAACCCACGTACATATTTGTACGCAGGTTTCCCTTATAGCAACTCGTGTGTCATACATGGGTTTCCAGTATCAACACTCGCGTACATCTTCATTTGACATTAAAAATAATAAAATGCGATTAATGGAGACTTGTTAAGGGTGTTTATTCCTAAACAACACCTTCCCTGACACAAAATGCTCTAATCAGTAGCTCAGCTTGGTTATAGAACTTCCTAAAGCTTGAACCCAGCAATTGCTAGAGTTTCTGAGGCAAATATGGGAATCAGCTGCAAGTCAAAGTTGCTGATGGGAGAATTGTGTGTTAGAGCACCTGAAGGATTAATCTCTGGATCAAGTTAGTATATCTTAGAAGGCTTTATTGAGGATAGAATGCATATGTATGGTTAGGAAATGGCCTGATACTGACTTCTTCACATTCCCATTTTGGCATTGCAGCACCCATAACTTCGATCAAGTTTAAAGAGAAACCTCACATCATCAGTTGCTTCACATGCTTGCAAAATGTACATTCTCAACCCTTTGGGATAAAACCTCACCAAAACAACCTATCCTTCTGAGTATGAAGCAGAATGGAATTCTAATTTAAGTTGTTACTTTATGCAAACAGAAATATAGTTTGTGTAATTTTTCTAGGCCATAATTTCGACCGATTCTTCTAAGTATTAAGCATAATGGAATTCTAATTTCCAATATGTTGAAACAGTAGAAAAAATAGGGACAAGAAATCTAATGGCACAAGAGAAATAAGTGCAAAAAAATATGTTACCTCATTTTGGAAGGTCTTGGTCCAAATAGGGTCTTCAGGTTGACCTTGTCTACATTTAGTTAAGTCTTTCAAGGCATGGTTCTGCACAGAACAAGACTGAAAACAATTAAGAGGAATGGCAAGGAAATCCAAGTTTATAATTCAATGAAACAATGCATCCACTTCAAAAATAACCATGGAATGATAACACCATATCCACATAATTAATGTGAGCTTGATAGTGGATACAAATTTTACAATCGCACCTGAGATATTTCATTAGGTTTCCTAGCATTCAAAGGTTTCCGATGTTCAGAATTAGGAAAAATAGCAGGAGATTTCCTGCTCCCTTTAGAGAAAATATTTCCTGAATTAAATCTAACTGTAGATATACCATGACTTTGGGACATACTACGACATTATTGGATTCTAGCTTCAATTTTTTTGGATTCAACCTCTGCATCCTTGCATCTTAAGCATCCTAAAGGTTGATATTTTGTTTCAAGTCTTTCTTCCCCAACTTGACCATCCTTAGATTGGCATGAATACTGCACCAAAGAAAGATTACACTCGTTGCAAAACTCTTCACTATCACTTGGGAACACACCACCCTGTGAGAGCGCACACTCTTCAATTATATATGAAACAGAGTCAAGGCCAATCTCTAAAGTCTTGACCTTGAACTCATCTTTCTCAGTCTCTTTTTCATATTTGTTAAAAACTTTTCCTGTCATGCATGGAACATATAACCCTGCTATTGTTGCTTCCTTGACATCCTTCTCAAGGTTTTCAAGATAACCAAGTTTTCCTCCACCTTGGGTGCTAGGATTCCCTACAATAAAACAACCTAATAAATGTTACGGTTACTCTGCACCAGCTACAAGGATATTAAGTGTTCAGTAAACTATTTTAATTTTTAACGTTTAGCTCCATGCCATTATCAATATATAGGAGTAACTGTTCCTTTGGAAATATTTTTTTCAGTGTCTATTATTTCAATCTGAACTTCAGAATCTAAATATATCCAAAGAAATTAAATTATCTTTCTTTGTACTTTCCAAGTCATTAAGCAAAGAGTTAAACTTTTAAAGCTTGTCCTTTATTTAAAAAGAGTAAAAATACCATGTTAACAAAACATTTTCAGATAGGCTAGAACATAACAGAAACATATATATGACCCAAAGATGAGCATATCAAACCTGAACTGAGAACTCTATCGCATGTTAATTATACAGCTTCAAATGACTGTGAGAACCTATTTTACAACTACCTGAATCTGAATTCATGATGCATTGCTCATTACAAGGATTTGGCTTCCCTCCATCTTGTACTGTTGCTTCAAATTCTATGCAGCCTACATTAACACTAATTTTAGATTCTTGGTTGATAAGACAAGATTTCTCATCATTATCATTCTCTATTTTCATGCCAGTTCTAGCTGTTTTAAAACTATGTTCATATTTCAAGTTCATAAGATTGTATTTAGTAAGACTATTTGGTATTTCTATGCTAGTTTTGGTTACTTCAACATTCTTTCCAAAGTTTGGATTCATATGACCAGTCTCCTGAGTAAGATCATCCTCTATTTCTGCACTAGGCCCTAGTGCTTTATCACTCCCTTCAGATTCATAGTTCATAAGACCAGCCTGCCTAGTATGATCACTATCCATATCCATGCTAATGACAACTGCTTCACCACTATTTTGAAATTCTAGGTTTGAGTGTTCAATTTGCTTGGCACAACCATTCACCATCTTCATGCTAAACTAAGCACTTTTTATTTCTTGCTGATAACCATCAGTCATAATTTTTTCAACAGGAAATGTTAAATTATTAAGTTTCTGACGATAGGTGGCTTCTAGTGTAAGCTGAGCCTCTTTCTCATTCTTTTCACATTCTTCTACCATTGGACCATTCTTGTCAATATCTCCATTCTCTACTTCCATGCTCATTTTGGTTATCTGCATAGCTTGTCTACAAGCAGTAAACATACTTTCCTACACATTCAATGTCAATTCATTATACTTTTGTATAAAATATGGATTCTAACCTGGGGTGATTTGTTGTGTGCCCACTAAAAGAATAACGAGCAATGATTTCCCTCTTTATATTTCAGACTTGATAGTGAAACTAAAGACATTGTAGAACAAAAATTCATTTCCAAGTTCCAACACAATTTTACTATTCTTCAGCATTAGCTATCCAATGATCAAATTTTCAGACTTTTGACTGCTCACCTTGTGGGAAGGTAAGGATTCTAATGAAGTAGAATTATTTTCAATCTCTAAGTTGTTCATGACACAACTTTCATTCAAGCTGGCAATGACAGATTTATCAAATTGAAATTTCTCTAATTCTGTCAATAATGAAACATTCATATCCTCGACATTTTGGAGGGTAACAAAATCAGTGCCAAGTGATTTCACAAATTTTTATCCACTATTATGATAGTAGATGGCTTGATCAAATGACTTTTCAGCTTGTAGGTTGGAATGAGGAAAAACCTGCAATGCCTGCACTGCTGCCTCTTCACAACCTGGGGAATTGGAATTACATGATACATAGAACGAACTTCCAACAAACAAATTATTTTCAAGTGATGATTTTTGTTCATGTGATTTATATTTTTTTTCTTTAAATTAGCTAGGTCAGACCCTCTCTCACTCTTACCGTCTACTCTGCCCTGCCTCTATCCTCACACAGAAACATACCCTATGTTATAATGCTGTACTAATGGTAGGTTTTGAACAATTCTTCATGAACCTTGAACTTTTTACTTGTAAATATAACTCCACACCAAAATACGAGACCCAGGTCTTAGTGAGGCTCTTATATTCCATTGAAGAAGCAACGTATCCCACGTGGGGAGTCAGAGTGGAAGGCATAAACATGCCATAAGGCCTGAAGGGAATTTAAACCTTAAAATAATTCATAATCAGATAATCAGGGCAGGGCACTTTCACATTCCACTCAAGCAAGATGGAGACATGCTTTATTACCCTTATGAAGAAATAGTTTCTTGTAGGAAATTCAAATGGGGAATATGAACCTCATCACGATTTTCTCTATCCTTTGCTTCATCATAAATGTGCATTTCATGGTCAAGTAAATTCCTTCATTTGAAAGTCACAAATCTTGATAAGAATATGCCTTTATGCAACTGTGCATTATAAGAACACTGTAGAATACCAGTCTCTCCAACCTTTTTGATAGGTTTAGTCAATCTCAAAAGCTTACTAGAATCTAAATTTTAGTGTAGTCTTATTTTAGGTGACCATACATTCTAAGGAAATTTTAGTTCTTATCAATGGTTATTTCTCTCTGTGAACTATTGTCCAATAATCATGGAAGCTGTTTCAGATCCTGTACATCTCAACACAAAGCTGATATATATTTTGTTATACCTAATAGTTTGCAAGTTTTTCAAGTTTAATTCATGCTTAACCAGTTGTCTTGCCTTTCAAATAATTGGTATCAGCACTTAGAATCCAAATATACAACCCTTTAATGGTTTCTATAAAGACGCAATGTTGTAGGAGTAGGCTATTTCTATTTATATTTGCAACATGACTCTTTAATTATTGAATCCACTATTAGGTTCCCTTATAGCCAAGGAATAATGATTCACAAAGCATAACTCCTCCATACAAAATGGTACCTTTGAAACAACATATGATTAAATGCTAAATACTTGCAATTCCCCAAGTCGAAATACTTGCAATTCTTTGAATTATAGGTCTAGAGATCATTTTTGCAAGACATTACGGTGCATAGGGAGTCAAGTCCCTAATTTTGCAAATGATAATCGTCGAGTCTCCATTAGCAATAAGTTTCTGAATCTTCCTGGCTCTTAGAATGTTTATCACTTGATTTAAAGCTAAAATAGGCTTCACAATAAGAGAAGAAACCTTTTGCAGTTTGATCATAACCATAGACCTGCTTATTATGGAACCTTCTCAAAGAAAAGGTGAATATACTTTGCATAATTTTAAGTTTATTAATTATAAAAGCAACGGGTTGTGTTTTAATTTTGATAGCCCATGATGAGGAACATATGAACAGTTCAAATGGGGAATATGAACCTCATCATGATTTTCTCTATCCTTTGCTTCATCATAAATGTGCATTTCATGGTCAAGTAAATTCCTTCATTTTGAAAGTCACAAATATTGATAAGAATATGCCCTTATGCAACTGTGCATTATAAGAACACTGTAGAATACTAGTCTCTCCAACCTTTTCGATAGGTTTAGTCAATCTCAAAAGCTTACTAGAATCTAAATTTTAGTGTCGTCTTATTTTAGGTGACCATACATTCTAAAGAAAGTTCAGTTCTTATCAATGGTTATTTCTCTTTGTGAACTGTTTTCCAATCATCATGGAATTTGTTTCAGATCCTGTACATCTCAACATAGAGCTGATATATATTTTGTTATACCTAATAGTTTGCAAGTTTTTCAAGTTTAATTCATGCTTAACCAGTTGTCTTGCCTTTCAAATAATTGGCATCATCACCTAGAATCCAAATATACAACCGTTTAAAGGTTTCTCTAAAGACGCAATGTTGTAGGAGCAGGGTATTTCTCTTTATATTTGAAACATGACTCTTTAATTATTGAATCCACTATTAGGTGCCCTTATAGCCAAGGAATAATGATTCACTAAGCATAAATTTTCCATACAAAATGGTACCTTTGAAACAGTATATGATTAAATGCTAAATACTTGCAATACTTGCAATTCCCCAAGTCAAAATACTTGCAATTCTTTGAATTCTAGGTCTAGAGATCATTTTTGCAAGATATTACGGTGCATAGGGAGTCAAGTCTCTAATTTTGCAAATGATAATCGTTGAGTCTCCATTAGCAATAAGTTTCTGAATCTACCTGGCTCTTAGAATGTTTATCACTTGATTTAAAGCTAAAATAGGATTCACAATAAAATAGGCTTCACAATAGGAGAAGAAACCTTTTGCAATTTGATCACAACAATAGACCTGCTTATTATGGAACCTTCTCAAAGAAAAGGTGAATATACTTTACATAATTTTAAGTTTATTAATTATCAAAGCAACAGGTTGTGCTTTAATTTTGATAGCCCATGATGACGAACATCTGAAACACCTTGAATCTCATGGATTCTTAACAATGCAGTAGACAAGAGGAAAAGTTTTGTTTCTGACTCTTTTTTTTTGATGCAGTGATGGCATTGGGATTCGAAATCCTTTCAGGAAGGAGTA
>LPNX011158869.1:37268-100872 GCA_001517045.1 Pseudotsuga menziesii | reverse complement strand
ATAGTGATGAAGAATGGGAAGAGGTACTCATCACTAAATCTCTTTGGTAAGAGTATTTGTAGTATTTTTATTAGCTTTAGTTACAAGGAAAATTGTACATATCTCTCAGGAACTAGTTTATCATAAATACTAGTTACTAGTAAGTTGTAATAGTAATAATTATGTAGTTTGTAGATTGATATCTATCATAAATTTGTTTGAATATCATCATTGTTAAGCAATAAAAACTTCTTAAATGGTGCTATCTCAATGGTAGAGTGCCTGCCTAATTATAGGCAGGAGGTTGGTGGTTCGATTCCTCCATGCCCTATCATAAATTTGTGACTACAAAAATGACTAAATTCGCATATATACGACTATTAGTAGCTAATTTCCTATATCTTAGTCGTATTTAGCTTAGTCATTAATATGTTAACATCTAGTAGTTTATTTAGTCATATATTTGGTCATTAATGGTTGCAATCAGTGACTAAATCAGTGACTAAATCAATGACTAACTCAGTGACTAAATCAATGACTAAATCCATGACTAAATCAATGACTAAATCATTAACTATCAATGACTAAAACAATGACTAAATGAATGACTAAATCATTGATTATCAATGACTAAATTATTGTCGATCAATGTCTAAATCAATGACTACTAAGTCAAGCTGTTAATGACTAGTGAAATATGACTAGCTATAAGATAGTGGAAATTTGCTACTATTACTCACCGACTAAAAAATAGTCGTTTATAGCCTGATTTTAGTAATTTTTTTATTCATTAATTTCTCATTTTCTACTAGTGGAATAAACAACTCTAGAATCAAGTATGACCATCAAAGGGACAAATCTGAGCACTTTGGGAGCATTTTGAATGTCACAACAAACAGTAAAGCATATCAAATCAACTATAATTAGGCCAACTTTCAGATCTGGGAACATTGCAGCAATAAAAGATGATGATCAATGGAAATAGGAGGCGGTCTTTGTAATTCTGGCTGTGATGAGAAATATGTGGGTGAAAGCAACCCTAAAATCTCATCCATATGCCTTATAGTTGCATCCACATGAATTTTTGGCATAAACAAACCTTTTTGGCAGTAAAAAAGGGTATGAAGCAACCCTATTTCACCATCTTGGGTACCCTTGTGCACTTATCCATCACCAAACAGGAATACCTCTAAATCTGGGCCAAATTGGAGGGTTAAAAGGCAGTTCTGGGCATGAATATCCCTATGAAAAGTGATGAACAACAGAAAAACAGGCTTTGAGAAATGTTTGGTTGAATTTGAGGGTTGAAATGACATTAACAAACAATTTTGGGCATGGATATGGACATAAAGAGCAATCCTGGGCACTCCAACAGCCTCAAACCTTCATTTTGGGAATAAATAAGGGTTGTTCCAACCTCATAAACAACAATTTATAGCAGTATCATGAATTTTGGGTGCTTTTTCTCCACAAAAGGGGGTAAACAAACCTAAATAAAACCAATACCATTTAATTTCAGACCCTATAAACCAAGTTGGATTGTGATTTAGGTGATTCTCAGTAGTCTCTTGAAGGATATCAATAGCAAATAATAGTCTTTGGTGGATTTCCTTGCAACCGTAGGTCACAAAACAACCCTAAAAATCTATGAACCTGTGCACAAGTGAAGTAACAACCCCAGTTGGCCCTAAAATACCAAGTTTGTTCTGCATTAAGGGCCCCTATCAGTGCAATGATTCTTCCCAATGTTTGACATTTGCCCTGTGATTGCCATTACATGATTGCCATTTATAAACAACTATTGTGGTTTCATTGTTGTTCCCATTCAAGAACAAAAAAGTAGACATGACTTCTCTCCCTACATTAAGTCCACTTGCACATAATGACTAGATTTGGTACTTCTTAACTTTTCAGTATTCCTTTTGACAACAAAAGTGAAACATGAAATAATATCCTTACTTTCAACATCTTGCACAGTTGATGGCTTTGATCGAAATATATAAGTACTTTGTTCCCAAAGTAAATATTTTGAGACCTACGAACGAAGGGGAGTGAGATGAATGGTTGAAGGACTCCAATGGAGGATGAATTGATGCCCTGTTCTGCCTACACAAAGGTCCTTTTATAATGAAGATTATCCCTAACTTATCATTGATTTGTAGTCTTCTATTGTTCACCCATACTGCTCTATGAAACAAATTTTAATGCTGATCTAGTATGTATATTCATGATGATGCTTGTTTTCACATATTAATTTTCAACCCTAAGGAAACGCTAACTTGTTTTCCCATACTAATTTTCAACCCTAAGGAAACGCTAACTTGTTTTCCCATACTAATTTTCAACCCTAAGGAAACCCTAAGGCAATCCCATAGTAGAAAGAACCAAAGGTAACACCTATAATCTAGGAATCTTGACTACATCCACATCACTAACCTTCAACATACATAGAATTCAAGTCTAATACTGAAGTATCTAATCCAAAGAAGTAATAAATAAGAGAGATCAGTAATATGAGGGGATCATCCACCTCAATCATCCAAAGGATGTCAATAGTAACAACACATAAAAGACTCAAGTGCTAAGGGATAGAAAAGCTGGAAAGTGCCCTAATCAGTACATTCACTATCAGTGAATTCAGTAAACTGAAAATGGCCTCAAGCCAAGGTTAATGCTTCTTTGGATAAGCTATCAGCCTTAGTATTGTGTTCTCTGAATATGTGAACTGCTTTTAGCTGGATGAAGTAAGGTTAACAGGATATAGCTGAAGTTGTTCCCTGATAGTGATCAAGTAACTAGCAAGTATTGGGTGCATACACTATCAAATATGTGGTATAAACCTCAATACAACCCTAAACTAAGATCTATGGGTATATTTTTATTATTATTATTGCACATTTATAGTTATTTCCATTCATTTATCAAATTACGCATGGATTATGGTGTGTTTTATTTCATGAAATGATATTTATAGAGTAGGGATTCTTTACTATTTATAGGCTATTGAAGCAATTCAAACGTGAAACTATTTTTTATCATCACCATTAATGACTTGTTTATAGGCATTATCTAGGTTCTCCTTG
The DNA here is from genome assembly GCA_001517045.1 of Pseudotsuga menziesii. Taxonomy (NCBI): domain Eukaryota; kingdom Viridiplantae; phylum Streptophyta; class Pinopsida; order Pinales; family Pinaceae; genus Pseudotsuga; species Pseudotsuga menziesii. The sequence continues at coordinate 97,810 of LPNX011158869.1, read as the reverse complement.
TTAGGTACCACATGTACCTTCTCTTATCCCCTATCTTTTTAAGGGTTGAAGGTATTACAGAAGGTACTGGATCACCGAATGGAAAAATATAGTATCCCAAACCGATATTCTATTGTTTTGATAGTATGTTTGTAGGTTCGGTTCTTTAGTTATGCTAGATTGACAAAATAAAAGTTGCATGCAAAACAATGTCGTGCCAAAAGGCCCTATAATATAGTTGTTTTGGAGAATAAATAGGAAGAATACTTTCATTGAGAGAAGGTACACATACCAATAATAATAATGTTGATAGTACGTCGAGATAGGTGAGGCATGCAAGCAATGCATCTAGCGAAAGATGCAGGTACAATTATCAAAATAGTTTAATTAGTCAAACTTATTACCTTTATTTTTTGCGTTGACTTAGCCACTTTCAACTCACTAACTCTAAAATAGATAATAAGTGTTGGCTAATAATGGGGATGATTCATGGTATTATGTTTCATGGGGTTGCGACATCGCAAACTTATGAGGCATAATACCAGGAATCGTCACCGTTGCTTGGCTGAACACTTGTTATATTTTGTGAGATATAGTTCATGTGGACAGAGTTCTTGAACTCTGTCCTCATGGACAGTTTTGTTTGATGATGACATTAATAGGTATGTAGAAAAAAATTTAATATTTTGAAAAAATAGTTATTGTAAGTGGATTACTTCATTCAATCACTTAACGAAAATATATTGTATAGTCCAAGCTCTCATGGTGTTTAGAGCTTGGGAATTACTGGGTAAGATTCAAGTTGCTTTCTAATATAAGGTTTCTATAATAAAACACCTTAAATAATAAATCCATAACATTTGGAAGAATTCTGGCAAACCCCTATTGTCGCTATAGTTTGGAAAATAGTGGGTTAGGTTCGAGTTTCTTTCTAAGATTGACAAAATAAAAGTTGCATGCAAAACAACGTCGTGCTAAAAGGCCCTATAATATAGTTGTTTTGGAGAATAAATAGGAAGAAGATTGTTAGTGAGACAAGGTACACATACCAATAATAATAATGTTGATATTACGTCGAGATAGGTGAGGCATCCAAGAAATGCATGTAGCGGAAGCTGTAGGTACAATTATCAAAATAGTTTATTTAGTCAAACTTATTACCTTTCTTTTTTGCGTTGACTTAGCCACTTTCAATTCACTAACTCTAAAATAGCTAATAAGTGTTGGCTAATAATGGGGACGACTCCTGGTATTATGTTTCATTAGGTTGCAACATCGCAAACTTGTGAGGCATAATACCAGGAATCATCACCATTGCTTCGTTGAACACTTGTTATCTTTTGTGAGATATAGTTCATGTGGACAGAGTTCTTGAACACTATCCTCATGGACAGTTTTGTTTGATGATGATATTAATAGGTATGTAGAAAAAAATTTAATATTTTGAAAAAATAGTTATTGTAAGTGGATTTCTTCATTCAATCACTTAATGAAAATATATTGTAGAGTCCAAGCTTTCATGGTTTTTAGAGCTTGGGAATTACTGGGTTAGGTTCGAGTTGATTTCTAATATAAGGTTTCTATAATAAAACACCTTAAAGATGAAATCCATAACATTTGGCAGAATTCTGGCAAACCCCTGTTGTTGCTACAATTTGGAAAATATTGGTTAGGTTCGAGTTTCTTTCTAAGATTGAAAAAATAAAAGTTGCATGCAAAACAATGTCATGCCAAAAGGCCCTATAATATAGTTGTTTGGAGAAAAAATAGGAAGAAGATTGTCAGTGAGAGAAGGTACACATACCAATAATAATAATGTTGATATTACGTCGAGATAGGTGAGGCATGCAAGCATTGCATGTAGCGGAAGATGTAGGTAGAATTATCAAAATAGTTTATTTAGTCAAATTTATTACCTTTCTTTTTTGCGTTGACTTAGCCGCTTTCAATTCACTAACTCTAAAATAGCTAATAAGTGTTGGCTAATAATGGTGACGACTCATGGTATTATGTTTCATTAGGTTGCAACATCGCAAACTTGTGATGCATAATACCACGAATCGTCACCGTTCTTGGCTGAACACTTGTTATCTTTTGTGACATATAGTTCATGTGGACAGAGTTCTTGAACTCTGTCCTCACGAACAATTTTGTTTGATGATGATATTAACAGGTATGTAGAAAAAAAATTAATATTTTGAAAAAATAGTTATTTTAAGTCGATTACTTCATTCAATCACTTAATGAAAATATATTGTATAGTCCAAGCTCTCATGGTGTTTAGAGCTTGGGAATTATTGGGTTAGGTTCAAGTTGCTTTCTAATATAAGGTTTCTATAATAAAACACCTTAAAGAAGAAATCCATAACATTTGGCACAATTCTAGTAAACCCTTGTTGTCGCTACAGTTTGGAAAATACTAGGTTAGGTTCGAGTTTCTTTCTAACCTAGGGATTTTATAATGATCTTCAATGATATACAGGTTAGGTTCTAGTTTCTTGCTTATAAAAAAACATGGCTCGACAATCCTGCTTGTGGCAGCAACTGATTTTCATCCTTCTCCAATGGACCGAGCATACATGTGAGCAAAAAAACTCTAACTATCGTGGCTATGGGGGAACTCAAATCCTTCTCTAAACCTCCCTTAAGCATCACATTTGGGTGGGATCGGCTTAATAGCTTATTTGGGAACCGGTTGCTGAGATAACTCACATAAAAACAATCAAACCAATTTGAATGTGAACCAAAATTTGATGGCTTTGTCCACTAATTGTAATGCTTAAACTGGCCAAACTTTAGAATCCATATCAGCCAATATGGGTCAAATGCAGGTTAGCTGAAACTGTCAAATTGGGTCTGTCATTAGTTGATCAATGTAAATGCATGCACATCGAAGAAAACCCATGTTTAAAAGCTGATAAGGAGGGATTCAAGTTGGTGAAGAATCAGGCAATATAGACAGAGACCCTATGGGTTGTTGGTAAAAGTAAAGTAATCAAGTAGGCAAGGTATATAAATGAGGTTTCTAATTGATCACCCACACAAGATCCCGTTCACCATAACCGAGTGAGAAGGAACACATCACCACTGGACAAGAGAGTGAGGACCATTCGACCCCGTAAAAACGGGGGTTTTCCTTGTCCAAAGCCTAAATTGAGAAGGTAGGATTGAAATGTACCAACCCTGCACAACCTGGGTCTAAGCCTGCTCTAATAGCCTCTGCCTTTCCTCTATTGACTAAGAAACCCTAGAGATTTGCAGGACAATATTAACAATTTAAAAATAGACATGAATTAGGGAACGGTACTCACAATTTTGGGATCCATTGTCTCGATTGACAACTGGCCTCCTTGTCTTCTACAAAACCACAATTATCCACTCTCCTTACTCTTCATGGCTTGTCCAAATTCATTGCTCCCACAGTCCAAATCGGTTCTCCCATTGATACCCTAAACCGACAAGTTGGGCAGATTGACCCTTGATTACTGAAAAACAAGCAACCGATGAGATGCACATCACAGAGGAAAGCTTTGTCGTGATCACTGAACATAAGAACATCCTGACGAGATGCATAGAAGAAGCTTTCTTGTGAAGCTGAAAGGAAAATAGCACGCCACAGTTAGTGTTTTTTTGTGCTTTTATGTTTTTTTTATTTAATATATATATATATATTATAAATAATTGTTTTATTATTATTTATATATTTGCTTTATTATATATATATATATATATATATATATACTATATTTTATTTATGTGTTTTATTTTATTTATTTATTTATACTATGTTTAATTTTTTTTTATATACAATGTGAATCTTTTCATGTGCAGTGAATCTAAGATGATGAGGATGAGGATGTTGATGATGATCATGATGTTATCCATGACGCCAATCATTATGATGATGATGATGATGATGATGATGATGATGCTGATGAAGATGAGAATGAAGATGAAGATGATGTTGATGATGAGGATGAAGATGATGATGATGAAGATGACGACAATGATGATGATGAAGATGATGATGATGATGATGATGGTGATGACCGTCTTGATATCATATGAAATGATGAAAATGCTAACCATGTTGATGATGATGATGATGATGATGATGATGCTATCAATGGCGACGATGTTGTTGGTGATGATGACGACGCCGCCGCCGCCGACGAATTACTTCATTCAATCACTTAACATTGTGGATTACTTCATTCAATCATGATGAACATGGTGATGATGATGATGATGTTAATGATGATGATGAGGATGATAAACCACATGATGATGATGATGACAACGATGATGTGTGACGAAGATGATGATGTGTGATGATGACGATGTTGATGATGATGATGTTGATGATGATGATGATGTTGATGAAGATGATGATGAAGATGATGATGATGATGATGAAGATGATGTTGATGATCATGAAGATGATGATGATGATGATGATGTTCATGATGACAATGAGGATGGTGAAGATGATGACAATGATGAACCACATGATGATGATGTTCATGAAGATGATGATGATGATGATGAAGAAGATGATGAAGATGAAGGTGATGATGATGAAGATGATGTTGATGATGATGAAGAAGATGATGATGATGATGATTTTCATGATGAGGATGAGGATGGTGAGGATGATGACCATGATGAAGCACATGATGATGATGTTCATGAAGATGATGATGATGATGATGAAGATGATGATGAAGATGATGATGATGAAGATGATGTTGATGATGATGAAGATGATGATGATGATGATGATGATGTCCGTGGTGACAAAGAGGATGGTGAGGATGATGATGATGATGAACCACATGATGTTGATGTTCATGAAGATGATGATGATGATGATGAAGATGATGATGAAAATGATGATGATGAAGATGATGTTGATGATGTTGATGATGATGAACATGATGTTGTTACTTATAACCTTGACATATATCTTATTTAATAGCTATAAGGCACAAATATGCTATTGAGGAGACTCAAACTTTGGTGGGTGGAATGATGAAGATGATGATGTTGATGATGATGGATGATCATGATGTTGATGGATGATGATGTTGATGTTGATGATGATGAAGATGGTCATGATGATGATGATGAAGATGACGATGAAGATGGTGATGATGATGATGAAGATGATGTTGATGATGATGAATAGGATGATGATGATGATGATGATGATGTTCATGATGATGATGACGATGATGAACCACATGATCATGATGTTCATGAAGATGATGATGAAGATGATGATGATGATGGTGAAGATGATGTTGATGATGATGAACATGGTGATGATGATGATGATGTTCATGATGATGATGAGGATGGTGATGATGATGATGATGATGAACCATATGATGATGATGATGATGACGATGTGTGATGAAGATGATGATGTGTGATGATGATGATGATGATGATGTGTGATGATGACGATGTTGATGATGATGATGATGATGATGTGTGATGATGATGTTGATGATGATGAAGATGACAATGATGATGTTGATGAAGATGATGATGATGATGATGTGTGTGATGATGATCAAGATGATCATGATGATGTTGATGAAGATGATGATGAAGATGAGGTTGATGATGATGAATATGATGTTGATGATGATGAAGATGATGATGATGATGATGTGATGTTCATGATGACAATGAGGATGGTGAGGATGATGACGTTGATGAACCACATGATGATGATGTTCATGAAGATGATGATGATGATGATGTTCATTATGACGATGAGGATGGTGAGGATGATGGCAATGATGAACCACATGATGATGATGTTCATGAAGATGATGAGGATGATGATGAAGATGATGATGATGATGATGATGAACATGATGATGATGATGTTACTAAGAACCTTGACATATATCTTATTTATTATCTATAAGGCACAAATATACTATTGAGGAGACTCAAACTTTGGTGGGTGGAATGATGAAGATGATTATGATGATGGTGAAGATGATGTTGATGATGATGAACATGGTGATGATGATGATGATGAGGATGGTGATGATGATGACGATGATGTGTGATGAAGATGATGATGTGTGATGATGATGATGATGATGTGTGATGATGACGATGTTGATGATGACGAGGATGACGACGACGATGATGATAATGATGATTTTGATGACAACAATGAAAATGATAATGATGATGACAATGATGATGGTCATGATGATGAAGATGATGATGATGAAGATGACGATGAGGGTGTTCATTATGATGATGATGATTATGATGATTATGATGATGATGATGATGAGGATGAGGATGGTGATCATGAGGATGGTGAGGATGATGACGGTGATGATCCAGATGATGATGATGATGTCCGTAACTCTTTTTCAAAAGAAATAAGATAAAAGAATAGGTCTAATTAAATATTTACCTTTCATTATATTTCATCATTGACGATGACGATGACGATGATGAAGACGATGACGATGCTATAGATGACGATGATGATGATATGAAGTAATTAATTTGATCTAGGTTTAATTTTAATGATGATGATGGAGATGAATATGATGATGATAATTATGATTTTGATGATGACGATGACAATATTGATAATGATGATGACAATGATCATGAGGATAACGATGTCACCTTCATCAATTATGATGAAGATGATGATGTTGGTGATGATTATGTTGATGAGGATGATGGTGATGAAGACGATATGATGATGACGATGACGATGACGATGATGAAGACGATATGAAGACAATATGACGATGACTATGATGAAGACGATGACGATGCTATAGACAACGATGACGATGACGATGATATGAAGTAATTAATTTGATATAGGTTTAATTTCAATGATGATTATGGAGATGAAGATGATCATGATGATGGTGGCGATGATGACGACGATGACGATGACGATGATGATAATTATGATTCTGATGACGACGATGACAATATTGATAATGATGATGACAATAATCATGAGGATAAGTCATCGTCTTCTTCATCTAAGTCATCATCTATAGCATTATATCCAGATTCAACATTGTAAGGGTTGGCCATATCATCATTCTCATCATCATTAGTTTTGTTCATCGTGTCATCGTCGGTAAAAATTTCATCGACATTGTTTGCTACATCATCGGATTCAATGGTTTCTTGGGGTACATCTTCTGTTGGATCATCATCATCATCTAACTAATGCTAATCATGATCTGCATCATCGTATCCTTCTTCTAGAGAACCCTCTTCATGTTGGGGCTCGGACCTTGAAGGTCCTTAATTTTGGCAACTCCGCGATTTTGGTGCGAAGCTTGTAAGCGGAGTTGTGGTCCAAAATAGTCTTAGGGGTTGGGTCGAAGCCCCTCATTTTGTAAATGTCCCATGGTTTTTGGGTACCCATGGTTTAAGCCCATGGTATTGTAATAGTGCACTTGTATAAATAGGCACTTATGTAAAGGAGTAAAAAAAAAAGAGGCTTTGTGTTATGATGATGATGTGATGTGAAGAAGCTAAGGTCTATTTTTGGGTTTAAGGTTAAGTCCCAACTGAGTTGGTGGATGACCTATGCAGCTGAGTTCGCAAAGGGTTTTGGAAGAAAGGTTCTGTAGCTAAGTGCACAGTTTTAGGTTGTTGAGAAGATCCGCAGCAGAGTGCGCAGATCAAAACTGTGTGTTTTGTAAATTGTCGAATATAATTGCAGTTCTGTGGACGTAGCCCCTACACTGGGGGTGAACCATGTATATCTTGTGTTGTGGTGGTTCTTTTTATTTTGTTCCTGTTATGTTTTTATGCATTTGATAAGTAGATGAATTATAAAGTAAGATAAATTGATAAGTATTAACTTTGTTGTTAATTCCCAGTTAAGGGTTAAGAAAGAAGCTGTTTTTTTATCTAAACTTTGAAGCTATTTAAGTGAATGTCAAAGCTCTATATTGCATAATTATTCTTTGTTAAGGCTAAAGGTACAGTAATATCCCTCTTTCGCCTGAAGAAACCTGATTCTGCAGCACCCCATAGCTATTTCGGGTGAGACTACAACCTGTTCGCAGGTTGTTGCCGGAAGGGCCAACACTGTGGGTCTATTTGTTGGTGCAAAGATAAAAGCACAAGAACCCGGGTCTGCCCCATCCGCCCAACAAATTGGTTCCGTTGTCGGTTGAACCAGTATTTTCTTCAAGAGGGATCTACATCGTACCTAGAGGGATATGTTTTGGAGGCCCTTAGTAAAAGAAATCAGTGACTGGGTTGAAGATACTTATCTAAAATTTGCTGAACAAGAGAATAAGGACCCTCGTCGTAGCTCATACAACTTCTTGCAAAGGTATGTTTTTACTGATATTTATGAAATTTTCTTTAGTAGTATCCACATAGAATTGCACCAGTGGTTATCCAGGTTGACAGAAAAAAAGACAAACTTCAAAGAACATCAGTCTCCTGACTGGACCCCAGAAAGAATTAAGCTATTGAAAAGTGTGAACAATGCGGTATCAAGAGCTATTGACTTATGGACAACGTGAACCCTTGAAGCATTTGTGATGGAGTTCGCCATCGAGACACGGACTTCTTTCAGCAAAGCAGAAAGACGATTTTTCAAAGGACCAAGGGGTAAGTACCTGAATTCATTAAGTCTAAAAATTAAAATGCTCTTGGCTGAGAAAGGCATATTGCTTATCTAATCAGATTGCTAGATTTGTTGCTACTAACCTATGTTTGGAAGTGAAAGTGACTTCGATGAGCGAAGTGGTTTGCTTCGCAACGGTAAAATATACAAGAGAACTCTTGGATCCTATATCCTAGGCAAGAATACCGATTATACCTCATTAAGTCCAGAAGAATCTGAATCTGAGGAAAATCCTTCTGTTGGAAACCCTCCTATAACTCCACAGTGAAGATCTGTTATCCCTGAGCACCCTTCGTAGTCTGAAAGTAACCCTAGCCCTAGTAGTCATGTCGTAGGTCAGTCTACCTCAGTAAGTTCCCCTCCTCCTATTACCAGTCTTCCTCCTCCTCCTCCCCCTCTCCCTCCCCCTCGATTCACTATGGCCCATGTGAATGATGATATCAAGCTCCCAGTATTTAAAGGAATTGGATCAGAGGATCCATAGCAGTTTTGGTTCTTATACGAAGCTGTTTGGACTGCTAAGAATATTATGGATCAAAATAAAAGAAGAGCGCAACTGGTCACCTCTTTCAGAGACAGAGCTTTGACCTGGTTTATGAAGTTTTCTAGTCCTCAGAACTATGCCTTGGCTGATATTAAAAAAGAAATGATCAAAGAATTCAAGAATCCTAAATCGGAGTCACAGTGTATAACTGAACTGAAAGAAATTCAGCAGAAGCTAGGTGAATCAATTTGGAACTTTGATCAGAGGTTCAAGGTTCTGTTGGATCAAGTTAGCTTCACTATTGGACTAGAACAGCATAAAGAATGGTTCATTGTAGCACTATTGCCTCATATCATGACTCCACTTATGCAACAGAAAGTTGCTGATCAGCAAGAGGCATTGGAAATTGCTATGAAACTTGAAATAGCTCCTGTTGGAGATAATTCTGGAATAGCCTAGATACAGGAACAGTTAGCAGAAATGGCTTTGGAGCTTTGCGACATGAAAAAAGGGAAATCTATTCGAGAAGAGGTTTGGTTTACACGATGTAAGACAGAAGGTCATGACAAAGAACAGTGTCCTGCATTAAGAAATTATTTGAATACTGGTGCACCGAACCTGTTTAACCCTAATGTCCTATATTGTGAGATCTGTAGAACAACTAGCCAGCATCGACCTGAAGATTGCTATCTGTTGCAGAGATATGTTCAAGTACCTAAGAATCCCTACTGCAAGTTTTGTAATTCAGTTGGACACAATGAAGACAAATGTCGCAGTTTTGACCTCATGAGAGAGCGAACCTATGATGCTTATAGGGTACAAACCGATGCACAAGGAAATGACGGATATGGTTACCATGGGGGTACACCAGGTCGAGGTAATTTCAGAGGTCATGGTCGTGGTGGTATGCCTGGAAGAGGATGGAGCCATATTATTTGCTATAATTGTAATCATGTAGGATATGTAGCTAGAGAATGTCAGAACCCAACTACGACATGTCGATATTGTAGAGCAGTAGATCATGTGTTTGAGCAATGCCCATAGTTGATAGCCAAGATACAAGAAATAAATGGAACTCCTACTCAAAATGTTTAGATGATTGTTGTAGAGAAAAGACCTGTCCCAACCCTTAACATTGTTACAAGGAGTAGAACTACGATGCAGGTGCAGAATAAGGGAAAATATCCTGATGAGGCTTATGTCCGTAAGACCCCAGAGAAAATCCCAGCTTTCAATGTTGGAAGAGAAAAAGGAACATTTATGGAAGCTAAAAAATACTTTGCTGATCCAAGAACATCAGTAGCAACTACGCAACAGCATCAACAGCATTTACAGTGTCAAGAAGCTTCGTCGGATCAAGTAAGTACACTGACATCATTTTTACAGAGTTGTATGAAGCTATTAAGAAATCAGAATGCTTTGAATGAGTTACAGAAAGTTTTTGAGTCTTGCAAACCTCAGCGAAGCTCTGATAGAGGAAAAACTATTAATAGAGTTAGAAGGTCTGGAAGAGAAATGAGATTGCATGCTCAGATACGAGATTATGACATGACTGATATCATTTTAGAACTGGGATCAGAATTGAATGTCCTAACTAAGCAGACATGGGAACAAATGGGAAAACCTATGCTTGAATGGTCCCCTATACTGTTGGGGCATGCGCCTTAATGGTCATTAATTTTGGTACCTCCATGGTTTTTGTGGAAGCTTGTAAGCAGAGTTGTGATGCAAAATAGTCTTAGGGGTGTCGGGGGTGAGTCAAAGTCCCTCTTTTTGTAAATTTCCCATGATTTGCGGATGCCCATGGTTTAATTCAATGGTATTGTAATAGTGCACTTGTATAAATAAGGTACTCTTGTAAAGGAGTCAAGTAAGGTTATAGTAGATTCTATTATGATGATAATTTGAGGCGAACGCCTATTTTGGTTCAAGGTTAAGTCCCAGCTGTGTGCGTGGATGACCTCTACAACTGAGTGCACAGATGGTTTTTGTAAGAAAGATTCTGCAGCTGAGTGCATAGACCTGTGGCTAAGTGCACAGTTTTGGGTGATTAAGAGGATCTGCAGATGAGTGCACAGATCAGAACGGTGAATTTTGTAAAGAGTTGAATATAAACACAGTTCTGTAGATGTAGCCCCTACACTGGGGGTGAACCACGTTATATCTTGTGTTGTGGTGGTTCTTTTGTGTTGTTTCTGATATGATTTTGTGCTTTTGATAAGTAGGTGAATGCTAAAGTAAGATAACTGTTAAATATTAACTTCGCTGTGAATTCTCAGTTAAGGGTTAAACAAGAAACGTCTTTTATCTAAACTGCGAAGTTATTTAAGTGAATGCCGAAGCTCTATTTTGTATAAATATTTGTTGTTAAGGCTAAAGGTACAATAATATCCCTCTTTTGCTTGCAGAAATCTAATTCTATGGCACCCCATAGCTGTTTCGGGTGAGACTGCAACCTGTTCACAGGTTGTTACCGAAAGGGCCAATACTGTGGGTCTTTTTGTTGGTGCAAAGATAATAGTATAAAACTCGGGTCTTCCCTAAGCCCAACAAATTGGTTCCATTGCTGGTTGAACTCAGTATCTGCTTTAAGAGGGATCTACGTCATACCTGAAGGGCTATGTTTTGGGGGCCCTCAGTAAACGAAATAGGTGACTAGATTGAAGCTACCTATCAGAAATTTGCTGAACAAGAAAATAAGGATCCTCATTATAGCTCAGACGACTTTTTGCAAAGGTACGTTTTCACTTATATTTATGAAATTTTCTTTGGTAGTATCCACATAGAATTGCACCAGTGGTTATCCAGGTTGACAGAAAAAAAGAAAAAATTCAAGGAAGATCAGTTTCCTGACTGGAACCCCACAAGAATTAACATATTGAAAAGAGTGAACAAAGCGATATCAAGAGTTGTTGATTTTTGGACAACGCGAACCCTTGAAGCATTTGTGACAGAGTTTGCCATCGACACAAGTACCTCTTTTAGCGAAGATGAAAGGCAGTTTTTCAAAGGACCAAGGGGTAAGTACCTAAATTCATTTAGTCTACAAATTAAAATGCTCTTGGCTGAGAAGGGCATATTGCTTATAGAATCAGATTGCTAGATTTATTTTTACTAACCTATCTTTGGAAGTGAAAGTAACTTCGACAAGCAAAGTGGTTTGCTGCGAAGCGGTAAAAGATACAAGAGAAACCTAGAATCCTATACCCTAGGCTAGAATACCGAGTACATGCCATTAATTCCAGAAGACCCTGAATCTGAAGAAACCCCTTTTGTTAGAAACCCTCCTATAACTTCGCAGCGAAGATCTGTTACCCCTAAGAACCTGTCGCAGTCTGAAAGTAACCCTAGCCCGAGTATTCATGTCACAGGTTAGTATACCCCAGTAAGTTCCCCTCCTCCCCCTCCCTCCCCCCCTCGATCCAATATGGCCCATATGACTGATGATATCAATCTCCTATTCTTCAAAGAAACTGGATCAGAGGATCCAGAACAGTTTTGGTTCTTATGTGAAGCTGTTTGGACTACTAAGAACATTATGGATCAAGATATAAGGAGAGCATAGCTGGTCACTTCTTTTAGAGACCGAGCTTTGACCTGGTTTATGAAGTTTTCCAGTACTCAGAACCATGTCTTGGATGATATTAAAACAACAATGATCAAAGAGTTCAAGAACCCTAAATCAGAGTCACAATGTATAACTGAACTGAAAGAGATTCAGCAGAGGCGAGGTGAATCGGTTTGGGACTTTGATCACAGGTTCAAAGTTCTGCTAGATCAAGTTAGTTTCACTATTGGACCAGTGCAGTATAAAGAATGGTTCATTGCATCCCTATTACCTCATATTAGAACTCCACTCATGCAACAGAAGGTTGCTGATCAGCAAGAGGCTTTGGAGATTGCCATGAAACTGGAGACAGCTCCTGTCGAAGATAATTCTGGCATAGCCCAAATACAAGCGCAGTTGGCAGAAATGGCTTTGGAGCTTCGCGACATGAAGAAGGGGAAATCTATTCGCGAAGAGGTTTGGTGTACACGATGTAGGACAGAAGGTCATGACAAGGAACAATGTCATGCGCTAAGAAATTACCTGAATACTGTTGCGCTAAACCCATTTAACCCTAATGTTCTATATTGTGAGATTTGTAGAACAACTGGCCAGCATCGACCTGAAAACTGCTATCTGCTACAAAGATATGTGCAAGTACCTAAGAATCCCTATTGCAAGTTCTGTAAGTCAGTTGGACACAATGAAAAAGAATGTCATAGCTTTGACCTTATGAGAGAGAGAACATATGATGCTTATAGGGTACAAAACGATGCACAAAGCAATGATGGATATGGTTACCGCGGTGGTCGAGGTAGTTTCAAAGGTCCTGGTCATGGTGGTATGCCTGAAGGAGGTCAAGGCCAGGTTATTTTCTATAATTGAAACCAGGCAGGACATCTAGCTAGAGACTGTCAGAACCCAACTACGACATGTCGATATTGCAGAGCAGTAGATCATGTTATTTAGAAATTCCCATAGCTGATAGCCAAGATACAAGAAACAAATGGTGCTCCTACTCAGAATATTCAGATGATTACTGTAGAGAAAAGACCTATCCTAGCCATTAACGTTGTTACAAGGAGTGGAGCTACGACACAAGTGCAGAATAAGGAGAAACAACCTGATGAGGCTTGGGTTCGTAAGACCCCAGAGAAAGTTCCAACCTTCGATGTGGGAAGAGAAAAAGAAACATTTATGGAAGCCAAAAAAGACTTTGCTGATCCGAGCACATTAGTAGCACCTACGCAACAACATCAACAACAGTTATAGTCTCAAGAAGCTTCGATGGATAAAGTAAGTACACTGTCGTCATTTTTACAAAGTTGTATGAAGCTCTTAAGAAATCAGAATGCTTTAAATGAGTTACAGAAAGTTCTTGCTTCTTGCGAACCTCAGCGAAGCTCTGGTAAAGAAAAAATTGTTAATAGAGTTAGAAGAACTGGAAGAGAAATGAGATTGCATGCTCAGATAGGAGAGTATGAAATGACTGATATCATTTTAGACTTGGGATCAGAAGTAAATTTCTTAAGTAAGAAGACATGGGAACAAATGGGAAAACCTACCCTTAAATGGTCCCCTATACATTTGAGATTAGCCAATCAATAGAAGATTGTGCCCCTAGGAAGATTCCCTAGTGTCCCAGTAGACATTGATGGAGTCAGTACCTTAGCAGATTTTGAAGTCATTGAAATAATTGATGATAGCAACCCCTATCCAGCCTTGCTAGGAATTGAACGGGCAATAGAGAATTCTGCAGTAATCAACCTTAAGAGCAGGTAGATGACTTTTGAAGGAAAAGGCTTGAGAGTCATAGTACCCTTGGACCCTTCTCAAGGAGAAAGGTACATAGAGCCAGTCAAAGATAAAGATCAGGATGTTTTGGATCATATCTACAACATCATAGCTAAAGAAGAAGACTGTGTTAACCCTACTACTGAAGTTATAATGGATTGGAAGTGTGACAGTTCTTGCATGACTGATTAAGATGAAGGATTAGAGAATTGGAAGAATAGAATTTATAAACTACATGGACATCGATGTGGAAGAATTACCAAGCCTCTCATATGGCTTGGCTCACAGAAAAGAGTCTTAACTATTTTTGATGGCTTGACAGACCCCGAAGATTTTATTCTACAATTCTCAGAGCAGGTACCATATTCACAGAAAATGGAGACTCTAGATTCAGTATTTCGAGCCACAGCTGCCAGATGGTGGAATGGTCATAAAAAGTATATCCCTAGTTGGGGAGTTTGTCAAAAGTTCCATCACCTGAGATTCATGGATCAACCTCAGGAGGTGTGAAGCAGATTTAATGATAAGACCAACCCTCAGGAACATTTGGAGCAGTTCTACAAAGCATGGAAGCATGTACCTCGTGAAGAATGGGTACATAGGTTTATACACACTTTGCAACCTATAGCAAAGAACTGGTATGCAGAGGTTGAGCTTCTCCACGACACTGTAAGTTGGGATAGTCTTGTTGATAGCTTTGTGATCACATTTGCTATTAATGAGGTTTGCCCTGCTTTGGACGTAGCTATTAGGTTGATCCATACTAAGGTGTTTGATGATAAATAAATAGCAGAATACCAACCTGATTGGAAGGAACAAGAAGCTAATGCAGTAGAATGTTATAACCTTGCAATTGACGAGGATGATGACCCGCGCAACATTAACATTCCTGAGTCAAAAGGACACTGCGAAGTACATGGACCAGCAGTCGAAGCACTTGAAGTGACTCAAGTATTGAAGACAAGGAAAGTAAACATTGGATCAGAAGAAATGCCTAAGTATGCTACCATTGGAGATTATTGGGATGAATAAATGGTGAGAAAAGTGACCCAACTTCTCCATGAGTATCAGGACTTATTTCCAATGAAGTTCTCAGAAATGAAAGGTATCCTTGGTGATATAGGAGTGATAAAAATCCCTTTGAAACCTGATGTGAAGCCTATAAAACAACGCCCTTATAGGTTGAACCACAAGTATAAAGAAAAAGTCAGGATGGATCTAGATAATATGCTCACTGCAGGAATCATTGAACTTGTCGAAGAGTCCGAATGGGTCAGCCCTATGGTGGTACAAGAAAAGAATACCAAGGGAGAAATAAGAATCTATGTTGATTTGAGGAAGCTGAATGATGCTTGTTTACATGATCATTTTCCTACTCCCTTTACAGATGAAGTTTTAGACAATGTCGGAGGTCAAGAAGTGTATTCCTTCACTGATGGATTTTCAGGTTACCATCAGATCAGAATTGCTCCAGAGGATCAACATAAAACAACCTTCACTACAAAAATGGGATCTTTCCAGTATACAGTTATGCCCTTTGGATTGAAGAATGCACCTACTATGTTTTCCAGAGTAGTCATATATGCATTTAAGGAATTTATACATAAATTATTGGAAGTTTACTTTGATGATTGGACTATCTTTGGGTTACTAAAAGCTTATATAGCCAGTTTAAGACTTATGCTGGACCAGTGTAGACAGCATCAGATTTCATTGAACCTGAAGAAGTGTATCTTTTGTGCATCTTTTGGAATTCTGCTAGGTCACATTGTGTGCAAAGAAAGATTGATGGTGGATCCTGCGAAGATATCCATTATTGTGAACTTGCCACCTACAAAGTCTGTTAAGCAACTTCTCACTATACTTGGTCATACTGGATATTACAGGAAATTCATCAAAGGATATGCTCAGATTACAGCCCCTATGGAAAAGTAATTAAAGAAAGATATTAATTTTGAATGGACACCTGAGTGTCAGGAAAGCTTGGATATTTTGAAAGAAAAGATGGTAAATGCCCCTATCTTAGTATTCCCTGACTGGAACAAGGAGTTTCATGTACATGTTGATGCATCCTCCATTGCTTTGGGTATAGTATTGGCTCAGTCAGGTGAAGGTAATGTTGATCACCCTATTGCTTTTGCAAGCAAAAAATTTTCCACAGCATAAAATAATTATACTACGATAGAACGAGAAGGTCTAGCTATGGTTTATGCCTTACAAAAATTTCGACATTATCTGTTAGGATCTCATTTTAAGATGTTCGCTGACCATTCTGCTTTGAATTATTTGGTTAATAAGCCTGTGTTAGGTGGAAGGATATGCAGATGGCTGATCCTGTTTTAGGAATATGACTTTGAGATCATAGTTAAGCCTGGAAGACTTAACCTAGGGCCTGACCACTTGTCGAGGCTCGAGTCAGGAGAAGAGCCCACTAATTTGGACAAAGGTCTTCCTGATGCCTAGTTGTTTTCCATTCATATGGCTGATGACTATTTTCAGGATATTGTTCAGTACTTGTATACAGGTTTTGCACTTGCTGAGATGACAACACAGCAGAAGAAGCAGCTGGTAGTTAGAGAAGCCGACTTTACTTTGATAGCAAGCCAGCTATATAACATGGGACCAGATGAAATATTGTGTAGATGTGTCTTGGAGCATGAAAAGCCATTGATTTTGGATGAAGCACATTTTGAAGTAGCAGGAGGTCATTATGCAGGAAAAGCTACAGCTTAGAAGATTCTGACAGCTGGATTGTGGTGGCCTACGATTCATAAGGATGCAAGAGAGTATTGCCATAGCTGCGATATCTGTCAGAGGATAGGCAAACCGTCCAGAAGGGATGAGATGCCTCTGGTTCCACAGGTAAATTTACAAGCATTTGAAAAGTGGGCTATTGATTTTGTTGAACCTATCAATCCCCCTACAAAGAAATCTAGAGCAAGATACATTATTACAGCAACGGACTACCTTACTCGTTGGGCCGAAGCTCAACCAGTCAAGAACTGTAATGCTGCTACAGCTGCGAAGTTCATCTTCAATAATATCTTGTCAAGATTTGGGTGCCCTAGAATTCTTATGAGTGATCAGGGATCACATTTCCTAAATAAGACTATTGAAGCATTGACTGAAGAATTTCAAGTATATCATCAGAAGAGTACTTCCTACCATCCTCAAGAAAATGGAACTATCGAAGCCTTTAACACGATCCTTGAGCACACTCTGATGAAGGTTTGCAATGTTAACATAAATGATTGGGATCTTAGAATTCCAACAGTATTATGGGCTTATAGAACCACTTGCAAGAAGTTGACAGGACATACACCCTTTAGGTTGGTCTATGGACAAGAAGCAGTTATGCCCATGGAGTACATTTTTCCTAGCCTCAGAATATATGCCTTCACAGAGATAGATGACCCAGCTATATTGAAAGAAAGGCTGGCAAAGATACTAGAACTCAAGGAAGACAGATTCATTGTAGGTTTCCAGTAGCAAGTATAGAAAGCTAGAGAAAAAGCATGGCATGATAGACACATTAAGAATATGCAATTTTAGATTGGTGACCTTGTGCTCTTGTATGGCAGTAAATTCATGAAGTTCCCAGGTAAGTTCAAGACACATTGGAAAGGACCATATGTAGTTTAGGAAGTTACCAATGGTGGTGCAGTCCAGTTAACTAAATTGAATGGAGAAATTTTACCTTCCATGGTGAATGGAAGTAGATTAAAGAAGTACAAGGACAATCCTAGACCCCCTAATCAGAAGTAACAATAAGAAGGAGAGTCTAAGTACCAAGAACAGTTGAAATTGGGTACTAGACTATAATTAAGTTGTTCTAAAATTTACGAAGTGTCGAAGGCTGTCGAAGGTCGAAGTTCTGTTGGAGCTTGTGTCAGGATGGGTCAATGGTCAATATTGTGTCGAAGGTCTTTATTTTGGCGAAGCTGAAGTTAGTGGTTGTGCCGAAGAAGAAAAGTGTGTCGCAGCTTAAAATGTGACCGTTGGGAAAAATTAGATTTGGCGGTGCTGGCACGTGAGCTGCCTTAATTGCCTGTAATGATGAGATTTTGGGAAATATACCACCATTTGGACAAGATCTCGATCAGATTTAGTGCATAATTATGACATATTTGATCATTGGATTCTTGAAGAAGACACCCAACTCTACGCATTTCACATTTGTCCTAAGTTTTACAGTTCAGTCCATGATAGGTGATCGCGAAGTCCAGGAAGTGTTGAGAGGACTCAGACAGAGAGTTCTGCAGAACCTTATGAGCAATCCACCTGCATCTACACCTCGCGAAGAGACCCCCCCAGCGCTGAAGTAGCCAATGCAGACACGATCAACCAAAAATAAATTTAAGGTAGAAGTTCACTCTAAACGGAACGAAGAGAAAGACGAAGCCGAAAGATATTTCAAGAAGGAATATAGCAGAATGAGCGAAGCTCATAGGGAACATAGGCAGTCTTCTAAGGATGAAAAGATAGAGCAAGCCATGGCCATGGTAGAAGTAGCAGAAGGAATGATGATGATGACATGCATATAAGGGAAAAAGACAGTAGGAGGATTAAAGATGATTCTTACAGAGATGCAGACGGATACAGAATTCGACATAGTGCAACAGGAGTTAGTAGAGAAAGAGCAAGCAGGCGACGATATCATGTGCAGCCTCAACAAGCAGTTTATTATCTCGCCAACAAGATTCTCCCACCAGACAAGCAGCAGAGTGTCCTAGGATGGGACACTGGTGAGTCTTAGGGGCTTGTTGGGGCGCGCGCCTTAACGGTCATTAATTTTGGTAACTCCACGGTTTTTGTGGAAGCTTGCAAGCAGAGTTGCGACGCAAAATAGTCTTAGGGGTGTCCGGGGTGAGTCAAAGTCCCTCTTTTTGTAAATGTCCCATGATTTGCGGGTGCACATGGTTTAAGTCCATGGTATTGTAATAGTGCACTTGTATAAATAAGGCACTCATGTAAAGGAGTCGAGTAAGGTTATAGTAGGTTCTATTATGATGATAATTTGAGGTGAAGGCCTGTTTTGGTTTAATTTTAAGTCCCAGCTGTGTGCATGGATGACCTCTGCAGCTGAGTGTGCAGAGGGTTTTTGTAAGAAAGATTCTGCAGCTAAGTGCGTAGACCTATGGCTAAGTGCGCAGTTTTGGGTAATTAAGAGGATCTGCAGCTGAGTGCGCAGATCAGAACAGTGATTTTTGTAAAGAGTTGAATATAAACACAGTTCTGTGGATGTATCCCCTACACTGGGGGTGAACCACATTATATATTGTGTTGTGGTGGTTCTTTTGTGTTGTTTTTGTTATGTTTTTATGCTTTTGATAAGTAGGTGAATGGTAAAGTAAGATAACTGTTAAATATTAACTTCGTTGTGAATTCCCAGTTAAGGGTTAAGCAAGAAATGTCTTTTATCTAAACTGCGAAGTTATTTAAGTGAATGTCGAAGCTCTATTTTGTATAAATATTTGTTGTTAAGGCTAAAGGTATAGTAATATCCCTCTTCTGCTTGCAGAAACTTGATTCTGCAGCACCCCTTAGCTGTTTTCGGTGAGACTGCAACCTATTCGCAGGTTGTTGCCGAAAGGGCCAACACTGTGGGTCTTTTTGTTGGTGCGAAGATAATAGTATAAAACCCAAGTCTTCCCTAAGCCCAACATATACAGTTGAGATTATCCAATCAGCAGAAGATTGTGCCCTTGGAAATATTCCCTAGTGTACCAGTGGATATTGATGGAGTGAGTACCTTAGCAGATTTTGAAGTCATTGAAATAATTGATGATAGCAACCCCTATCCAGCCTTGCTAGGAATTGAATGGGCAATAGATAATTCTGCAGTAATCAACCTTAAGAGCAGGCAGATGAATTTTGAAGGAAAAGGCTTGAGAGTCATAGTACCATTGGACCCTTCTCAAGGAGAAAGGTATACAGAGCGAGTCAAAGATGAAGATCGGGATGTTTTGGATCATATTTACAACATCACAGCTAAAGAAGAAGACTATGTTAACCCTACTGCTGAAGGTATATTGGATTGGTAGTGTGATAGTTCTTGCATGACTGATTCAGAAAAAGGCCTAGAGAATTGGCAGGATCGACTTTATGAGCTACATGGACATCGATGTGCAAGAATTACTAAGTCTATCAGATGGGTTGGCTCACAGACAAGAATCTTACCTACTTTTGATGGATTGATAGACCCAAAAGATTTTATCGTACAATTCTCAGAGCAAGTACCAGATTCATAGAAAATGGAGACTCTAGATTCAGTATTAAGAGCCACAGCTGCCAGATGGTGGAATGGTCATAAAAAGTATATTCATAATTGGAGAGCTTGTCAAAAGTTTCTTTGTCTGAGATTCATGGATCAACCTCAGGAGGTATGAAGCAGATTTAATGTTAATACTAGCCCTCAGGAACATTTGGAGCAGTGTTATGAAGCATGTAAGCATGTACCTTGTGAAGAATGGGTACATAGGTTTGTACACACTCTAGAACCTGTAGCAAAGAACTGGTATGCGGAGGTGGAGCTTCACCATGGTACTGTAAGTTGGGTTATCCTTGCTGATAGCTTTGTGATCACATTTTCTATTACTGAGGTTTTCCCTACTTTGGATGCATCTATTAGGTTGATCCATACTACGCTGTTTGATGATAAAGAAATAGCCGAGTACCAACCTGATTGGAAGGAACAAGAAGCTAATGCAGTAGAATGCTACAACCTCACCATTGATGAAGACAATGACCCTCGCAACATTAATATTCCTGAGTAAGAAGGACATTGTGAAGTACACGGACCAGCAGTCGAATCACCTGAAGTAACTCAGCCATTGAAGACAAGGAAAGTAAACATTGGATCAGAATAAATTCCTAAGTACGCTAACATTGGAGATTATTGGGATGAAGAAATGGTGAGCAAAGTGACGGAACTCCTCCATGAGTATCAGAACTTATTTCCAATGAAGTTCTCAGAAATGAAAGATATCCTTGGTGATATAGGAGTGATAAAAATACCTTTGAAAGCTGATGCGAAGCCTATGAAGCAGCGCCCTTATAGGCTGAACCCTAAGTATAAAGAAAAATTTAGGATGGAGCTAGATAAGATGCTCACTGCAGGAATCATTGATCCTGTCGAAGAGTTCGAATGGGTCAGCCCTATGGTGGTACAAGAAAAGAAGACCAAGGGAGAAATCAAAATTTGTTTTGATTTGAGGAAGCTGAATGATGCCTGTTTACATGATCCTTTTCCTACTCCCACAGATGAAGTTTTAGACAATGTCGGAGCTCAAGAAGTGTATTTATTCACTGATGGATTTTCAAGTTACCATCAGATCAGAATTGATCCAGAGGATCGACATAAAACAACCTTCGCTACAGAAATGGGATCTTTTCAGTATACTGTTATGACCTTTGGATTGAAGAATGCACCTGCTATGTTTTCCAGAGTAGTCATATCTACATTTAAGGAATTTATTCATAAGTTCTTGGAAGTTTACTTTGATGATTGGACTATATTTGGTTTATTGAAGGATCATATATCCAGTTTAAGACTTATGCTGGACAAGTGTAGACAGCATCAGATTTCATTGAACCTGAAGAAGTGTATCTTTTGTGCACCTTTTGGAATTCTGCTAGGTCACATGGTATGCAAGCAAGGTTTGATGGTGGATCCTGTGAAGATAGCCATTGTTGTGAACTTGCCACCTCCAAATTCTGTTAAGCAAATTTTCACTACGCTTGGTTATACTGGATATTACAGGAAATTCATTAAAGGATATGCTCAGATTACCGCCCGTATGGAAAATAAATTGAAGAAAGATACTAAGATTGAGTGGACACCTGAATGTTCGGAAAGTTTGGATATTTTGAAAGAAAAGATGGTAAATACCCCTATCTTAGTATTCCCTGACTGGAGTAAGGAGTTTCATGTTCATGTCGATGCATCTTCCATTGCTTTAGGTACAGTATTGGCTCAGTCAGGTGAAGGTAATATTGATCACCCTATTGCTTTTGCAAGTAGAAAATTTTCCACAGCATAAAATAATTATACTACGATAGAACGAGAAGGTCTAGCTATGGTTTATGCCTTGCAAAAATTTCGACATTATTTGTTAGGATCTCATTTTAAGATGTTCACTGACCATTCTGCTTTGAAGTATTTGGTTAACAAGCTTGTGTTAGATGGAAGGATATGCAGATGGCTGATTTTGTTTCAGGAGTATGAATTTGAGATCATAGTTAATCCAGGAAGACTTAACCTGGGGCGTGACCACTTGTCGAGGCTTGAGTCAGGAGAAGAGCCCACTAGTTTGGATGAAGGTCTTCCTGATGCCCAGTTGTTTTCCATCCAGATGCTTGATGACTATTTTCAGGATATTGTTCAGTACTTGTCTATAGGTTTTGCACCCTCTAAGATGACAACACAGCAGAAGAAGCAGTTGGTGGTTAGAGAAGCTGACTTTACCTTGATAGCGGGACAGCTATATGAGATGGGACCAGATGAAATACTGCGCAAATGTGTCCTGGAGCATGAAAATCCATTGATTTTGGCTGAGGCACATTCTGGAGCTGCAGGAGGTCATTATGCAGGAAAATCTATGGCACAGAAGATTCTGACAGATGGATTGTGGTGGCTTATGATTCATAAGGATGCAAGAGAGTATTGCCACAGCTGTGATATCTGTCAGAGGACAGGAAAACCATCCAGGAGGGATGAGATGCCTCTGGTTCCATAGGTAACTTTACAAGCATTTGAAAAATGGACTATTGATTTTGTTCGACCAATCAATCCCCCTGCAAAGAAATCTGGAGCAAGATACATTATTACAGCAACTAATTACCTTACTCGTTGGGCCGAAGCTCAACCAGTCAAGGAATGTAGCGCTGCTACAGCTGCGAAGTTCATATTTGATAATATCTTGTCAAGGTTTGGGTGTCCTATAATTCTTATGAGTGATCAAGGATCACATTTTCTGAATAAGACTATTGAAGCATTGACCGAAGAATTTCAAGTATATCATCAGAAGAGTATTGCCTACCATCCTCAAGAAAATGGAACTGTCGAAGCCTTTAACAAAATTCTTGAGCATGCTCTGATGAAGGTTTGCAATGTTAACATAAATGATTGGGATGTTAGAATTCCAACAGTATTATGGGCTTATAGAACCACTTGCAAGAAGTTGACAGGCCACACGCCTTTTAGGCTGGTATATGGACAAGAAGCAGTTATGCCCATGGAGTACATTGTTCCTAGCCTTAGAATATCCACCTTCACAGAGATGGATAATCTAGCCATGTTGAATGAAAGGCTGGCGAAGATACTAGAACTAGAAGAAGACAGATTCATTGCAGGTTTCTAGTAGCAAGTACAGAAAGCTAGAGAAAAAGCATGGAATGATAGACACATTAAGAAGAAGCATTTTCAGATTGGTGATCTTGTGCTCTTGTACGACAGTATATTCATGAAGTTCCTGGGTAAGTTCAAGACACATTGGAAAGGACCATACATAGTTCAGAAAGTTACCGATGGTGGTGCAGTTCAGTTAGCTAAATTGAATGGAGAAAATTTTCCCTCCATGGTGAATGGAAGTAGGTTAAAGAAGTATAGGGACGGTTCAGTACCCCCTGATCAGAATTAATAGCAAGAAGAAGAGTCTAAGTACCAAGAACAGTTGAAATTGGGTACTAGACTATAATGAAGCTATTCTCATAGAGCTTCGGCAGATTGTTGGAAAATTTACGAAGTGTCGAAGGTCTATATTGTGTCGAAGGTCCTTATTGTGGTGAAGCTGATGTTAGTGGTTGTGCCGAAGAAGAAAGGTGTGTCGAAGCTTAAAATGTGACTGTTGGAAAAAATCTAATTTGGCAGTGCCGGTATGTTAACTGCATTAATTGCCTGTAATGATGAGATTTTGGTCGAATCCACAGCCTTATTTGGGAAATCTAGCACCGTTTGGATAAGATCTACTGCCGCTCGGTCAGATTTGGTGTCTTTAATGCATAGTTATGGAAAATTTGGTCATTGGATCCTATAAGAAGACACCCAGGCCTGCAAATTTTGCATTACACATTTTCTTGAGTTTCACAGTTGAGTCCATGTCAGCTGATCGTGAAGTCTAGCAATTGGTGAGAGAATTCAGAAAGAGGGGTCTGCAGAACTTTATGAGGAACCCACCTGCATCTGCACCTCATGAAGAGACTTCCCCGGCGTCGAATCAACTGATGCAGACATGATCTAATAGAAAGAAGTTTAAGGCAGAAGTTCTCTCTAAGCGGAATGAAGACAGGCACAAAATTGCTATCGATGGAGAGCTGATTTATAAAATTACAGGCTTGCCAAAGGAAGGGCCTAATCCTGGGATTGAATTTGTTGGAAAGCACGAAGATATGAAGCTGGTGCAGCACATGAAGGACCGCTTCGGTTTGACAAAAGGAAATTGAGGGTATCAAACATCGACTATTCGGCACCAGAACATTCGCTTCGCCACAGAGATATTAGCATGCAAATTAATGAGGAAGTGCAGACCTAATGAAGTACCTGCCCCAATTGTCAGTATTGCTACGAACTGTGCCGAAGGATACAATTACAAATGGACAGAGTACATTTCTAGAGAATTCCTTGCAGATGTACGCGATGCACAAGATAAAGGTAAAGCCTTTCATTATTCATGGTTGTTAGTGCTTATTGCACTGGTAGGATGGAGAGAACCTACCGAGGCATAGTTTGTTGATGTGCCTTCGGAGATGCCTGGCGTAGCAAGGTATGCATCTTTTTGGGTTTCACAGGATAAGGAATTGCAGCAGATGATGAACTATGTGTTCGCCTTCTATTCAATGAATATTACATATGAGATCTTGAAAACACCTCAGCTCCATAATGAGCTATTTTCTTAGTATACTAGAGTGGCCAAATTCAAGGCCGATATGCATAATGTCTTTATCCAGGCCCACGCAGATAACAAACATACATGGTGGAAGTTACCATACATGGTGAACCAGGAAGACATTCTCGCAATAGTTCAGCAATGGCCAGCTGAATGGATGAAGGACGCAGGAACAAGGCCCGACATACCAGTCCCTCCAGTAACAGATGTGGGTGCAGGTCCTAGCCAGCCGTAGCAGAATGACCCACTAGAAGAGAGCAAAGAACAAGATGAGTCACAACAAGGTGACCTTGGTGGAGACGATAGAGCTGGTGAAGAAGAAGAAGAATCAGTCAAGACCATTTCAGACCCTAATCGTCCAGATAAGCACAAGTCCCCAAAAGTAGAGGAAGTTACTAAGCCTCAGCCTTGAAAGAAAACTAAGGCATCGAAGGGCAAGAATATCATTGAAGAGCCCACTTTGACAATTGAAGAGCTTGATTAGGCTCTGACGAAGTCTACAGAGGTATTATCCAGCAAATGGGCAGAGTTTGAAGCTAAACATATTGATGTGCTCACTGGCGTAGCACAGCGAATTGCAAAACTTAAGGAGTTAGTGGAGAGAACAACAACTGGCGCTGCAACAAGCAGTTCCCCAGTAGGTGCACATCCAAATACTAGACAATGGCCAGCCAGAAACAACAGAGGACAAGTACCAAGTACAGCTCTTATAATACCTAACGAAACATCTCGATTGTAGGTAAGCATGATAGTTGAGATAGATTACACTAAGTTTTCTATGCTGGAGCTACATTTTTGTCAATTGGGACTCATGAAGGAGATCTGAGAATGAGACAGCTACGCACACATGTATTTAGAGAATACCACGAAGTAGAGTGAGAGCCTCGAAGAACAGTTGAAAGAAGCTGAACAGAAGAAGAGGGAAACAGAAAACAAGTAGGCTACACTAGCGTGAGTGTTGGATGAGGCGTGTCGAAGTCTCCCTGACTTCGACATGCAGGCTGAAGAAGAACCGGAGCAAAGAATAGTAAAGCTGAAAGACTATGCACAACAGTCTAGAATCCAGATAGAGAAGATGAACGCAAAACATGAGGCCCAGATCGTGGAGCTTCAGCTTCACCTCATTCCTGAGAGTCCACTAGAGGTTAGGGAACAGCGTCTCAGAGATATTCAGGCCTCAGCAACGAGGATCTCAGATCTTGTAAGTAGTGCATCAAAGCTACTAGATGAAAGTTTCAAGGCCTAGGCAAACTTGCAGGACAACCCAAAAGCAAAAAATTTGCAAGAAACCATCAAGCAATGACAGAAAGAGTTGGATGCAGTAAAAGCAGAAATTAAGACATTGCCTCCTATGCAGAATATGCTTAAGGTGAAGCATAGTAATAAGCTCCAACGATAAATTAAGTCTTGTAGAAGAAAAGAAACACTGTTAGTGAGCTTTGTGCAGCCCCTCATTAACGAGGTCTTGGAGTTGAGCACTGTTGTGGACAACCAGCTCAAAGTATTCAAGGAGTATGATGCGTTTGCACAGGAAAAGGCCAACGAAGCCTCTGCAGCAACATTGTAGGAGATAATGGAGAAAGATCAAGCAGCTGAAGATATCATGCGCATCCTCAACAAGCATTTTACTATCTTCGCCAACAATATTCTTGCACCCAAAAAGCAGCAGAGTGTCCTGGGACGGGACACTGGTGAGTCTTAGGGGCCTGTTGGGGTTCGGACCTTGAAGGTACTTAATTTTGGCAACTCCATGGTTTTGGTGGGAATCTTGTAAGTGGAGTTGCGGTCCAAAATAGTCTTAGGGGCTTCAGGGTTGGGTCGAAGCCCCTGTTTTTGTAAATGTCCCATGGTTTAAGCCCATGGTATTGTAATAGTGCACTTGTATAAATAGGCACTTATGTAAAGGAGTTAAAAAAAAAAGAGGCTTTGTGTTATGATGATGATGTGATGCAAAGAAGATAAGGTCTATTTTTGGGTTTAAGGTTAAGTCCCAGCTGAGTACGTGGACGACCTCTGCAGCTGAGTGCGTAGAGAGTTTTGGAAGAAAGGTTCTGTAGCTAAGTGCACAGTTTTGGGTTGTTGAGAAGATCTGCAGCTGAGTGCGCAGATCAGAACTGTGTGTTTTGTAAATTGTCGAATATAAACGTAGTTCTGTGGATGTAGCCCCTACATTGGGGGTGAACCACGTATATCTTGTGTTGTGGTGGTTCTTTTTATTTTGTTCCTGTTATGTTTTTATGCATTTGATAAGTAGATGAATGATAAAGTAAGATAAATTGATAAGTATTAACTTCGCTGTGAATTCCCAGTTAAGGGTTAAGCAAGAAACTATCTTTTTATCTAAACTGTGAAGCTATTTAAGTGAATTTCGAAGCTCTGTATTGCATAATTATTCTTTGTTAAGGCTAAAGGTACATTAATATCCCTCTTTCACCTACAGAAACCTAATTTTGTGGCACCCCATAGCTGTTTCGGGTGAGACTGCAACCTGTTCACAGGTTGTTGCTGAAAGGGCCAACAATGTGGGTCTGTTTGTTGGTGCGAAGATAAAATCATAAGAACCCAGGTCTACCCCATCTTCCCAACACTTCATTAGCATCGTCTAGGTTATATTTTACTAGCCTTCCCCTTGGATCATGTCTCACAATAAATGACCATCCCGCTTTACCTGGAACCTCTAAGTAAAATACTTGTTCACATTAGCTTGGAAGAACATAGGGCTCTATTCCTGACTCAAACAGCCTTGTGTTTACCATGGTAAATCCGTTATCATGTTCAATAATAGTTTTATCAAGATCATGTTGATTCAATCGTAACCTATACCATTTGACAACGAATACAACTACCTTAAAGGATTTAAAGTGACACTGTATAATATCTTCCAAATACCCATAGTATCGATTTTCTGAGACTTCTAGATGTCTGTTAGTTCTAGATGAAACATTGGTAACCTCAAAGACATCCAATAACCTAGAATCTGATGTTTTCTTTGTTTCATCCAATTTTTTGATTCGATATCTACCTCCATTGCAGACCATAGCCTTATGGTGCTTTACCTGCAATAAGCAATACACGAAAATATTACACAACCATTCAGTCCTTGTGGAACAATACATGAAAAAGAAGAACATGTACGTCAAAATGTAATTTGCAAAATAAAATATTTACAGGGATTGATTAATTATTTTCTTGCCATTTTATCTTTTACACCATATGCCAAATCGATTTCCCTTTGTGTTATATTGCTATCTCCATTGCGTTGTGTTTCTTTTACCAATGAAGCCACACCTTTCCGTGATATTCCATGACCTGATTGTTCGCATCGTGCAATCCATACCTTCATCCAGTCAAGATTTTTTGCAATGTATAAATGAATTAGATCCCATTCTCGACCAACTGTTTAATGAAAATAACCATTAAAATGAAAGAAAGGTGTAAATCTCTTGAACAAAGTATATGCTCTTAATTGAAACAATTCTGACTAGAAAATACATTTAGAATATGAAGGATATAATAAACATCCGCTAGATAATAATTACCTTTGAGCTTCCTCAATCTACCTTGCCCCTTTAGTTTCTCCCCTTTAAATTTTTTATTGGAGTCTGGATCACAAATGCGACGTAAATTGAGCTTTGACGCTAAAATAGGAAGATATTCACTAACATACAACATGTTTTGGTATACCGTATATGCTTCCATCATAGAACCCTCTACATGTGCTCATTGTCTCACCAAACCCTTCATAAATTTCAAGTGCCTCTCAACCATCCACATGGACCTTGAGTGCACAGGTCCACACAACTCAATCTCCTCAACTTGGTGTATGAAGTAGTGTTCTTGTGCATTGAAAAATGCCGATGGTAGATGCTTCTGCATTTCACACATGAGACAAGGAATTTCTCTCCTCCAATACTTTATATCTTATTTATGGATTTATTTAGATGTCAACCATCTACAAGTGACGCAAACAAATAATGATATTTAACAAAAATAAACATTAAATTACAAGATATGCTAAAATAGTGCACAAAAAAAAAAATATAATTTACGGAGAAATAAAGAAACACTAAGCACATGCAAGTAATCGCTAGTTACCTCATGTATTTACCAAAATTATATATAACTTGTTTGACATTGTTGTCAAATTTTTCTGGGAGAGAGAGAGGTAGAACATACTGTATCAATATACAAACCACACCATTTATTAAACAAAGAGTATACAAACAAGAAAAAAAATACGCAGTAAATTGAAAAAAAAAAATTATATGGACACAACAATAATAATCACCTTGATGAAGACATGCCAATCATGTGTTTTGACCCCCGCAAAATCACCTTTTTTGGTTATGATATTCTTCAAGTTTGCACAAAATCCAGTGGGAGATTTAATTTTTCGCATTACTTCTTTGACAACATTGCTTTGTTGTTCTGTAAACATCCATGGAATTGAGTTTATATTAACTTGTTCTCCGTTGGTATGAAATTGGATGACGTATTTCATTGCATGGTTGATTTCTTGAATGTATTTGAAAGCTTTCACAACTTTATCTTTCTCCCTCCTTAGCTCTAGTAGTCGCCATAAGGTTTCAGTAACATTCTTTCCAATATGCATTGTATCAAACAAATGAGCAATTTGTAGGTGGTTATAGTAGGGAAACCTGCTGAATTGAATAGGATAACTTTTCATTCCTCATGGAAGCCCATTAATGCCTTCATGATCATGATGGACATCATGAATATTAGTTTATAAATAAATTACAATATAAATCAAATATGGCCACTACAACAAACAACTCACAATAAAAATTAAAATACATAACAATTCATATACGATGATCCATACATACCATGATGACGATTTCTATAGTATTTCATCTTCCAAAGGTGAGGTGTCATTCTCCATGGTTTTAATGTAGTCTCTTGCTTCCCATTGAAAACATTTTTTTTGTTATTCTATACCTGTGATTCTTAGAGAGGAAATTCCTATACTCATCAAACACCTCCTTTCTTAAGATTTTTGAATGATGAGATTTTATCTTAGGACCACAAACTGGACATGCAAATTTACCCTTTGTCTGAAGACCTACAATATTTAGATATGGAATATCTATGTCAAATATATTCATATATAAAATATTCTAACTACTCCATATCATTAAATGCAATTAAAGTGGAACTTAAAATTACAAACCACAAAATGAAGTTAACCCAGTCGCATCATGTATTGTCCATACAACCATTGCATGGAATTGAAATTGCCTTTGTCATATTGGTCTAGATACGTCATACATAGTTATGCCATTCCATAACTTCAATAGCTCATCTATAATAGGTTCGATGTATACATTCATATCTTTGACTTGGAACTTACCTGATTCATTTGAAGTACATATAAAATATATCATTATGAGAACCATTAAGATATATAAACCATGCAGAAGAGTAAAATAATATATATATATATATATATATATATATATGAAATTAAGAAACATAATACAACAAATGAGATGTTGAAACTACATTATAAATAAAACAGTTTTCGACAAAAAAACCTAGAATAATCATTGACAACATTATGTGCTCCCTCTTTATTGACAACCATGGAGGAATGTTATTGTTGATAACAAAAATTGGACACACTGTGTAAATGGATTTCATCTGTACAAATGGATTAACACCATTTGTTGCCAAAGAAATACAAAGACTACATGGTTCTTCTTTAAAGTGAGGCCACTTTTCCTCCATATCTCTAAAAGCATAACCATTTGCAGGCATTCGGATAACATCATCTTGACTTCTATTCCCGGCATGGTAATCCATACATTACGCTATGTTGTTGCACCTGAACAGTTGTTGCAAACGTGGAATGATGGGAATATAATGAAGAACCTTCTGAGGCACCTTTTTTGTTACATTATCTGTACGATATCTACTTACATGACATTCCAGACATTCTGTTGCAAATTCATGTTGATTATAATATATAACATGGTCATTGGGGCATGCATGAATTGCTTCATAATTCATCCCAATCTCTTTCATGATGGAAGATAAATCTTGATATGTGAGAGGTAAAATATTTGATGGTGGTAACAAAAATTCAGCTATCAAGCTACAAAAAAATAATAAAAATTGTTACTGTAATAAATAAATGATATGAACAAAACACACTTCATTTATACGATGATCAATAATGAGTTAACAATACAGTTATTAGAGGAATATAGATAAATTTTATCACGATCCTATATATGTGATGGATTATTTTACATACCTTAGCATCAGTGTGATTGCAATTTTTTTTAAAACCATTCATAACCTTCAAGTTCATTATCAACAATACAATAGAGAGAAGATTTGTTTTGGAGCCTTCATAAAGGGGTTCATATGCTTTATCGAGAAGAGGTATATCGTGAACATCATCAAATTCATCATCATTTTCATTATCAACGTCATCGTCATCATCCATTCTAACATTAAATGAATCATGGATCAATGTATTTATACCATCATCTTCAATTACATTATCGGTATGATCATCTTGTTCAATATGATCATTCACTTGCTCTCCATTAAACATACATGCTCCATGATCCTGATCCTGAACTTGTTCTAAAAGCACTTCCTATGGATGATATGTTGTAGGGTGTCTTTCCTTTAATATAAATACATGGAAACATCAATAGATATACATTAATATATGAAAAATAAAAATAATACATACAATTACCAAAAAAAATGAATATAATAAACTTTATAATTCTAAACCTACAAATGGACGATATTCGTTCCCCCCCTCTGCGTATCCATGTTCTCTGTAATGTTTTGTGGCTGTTGAGATCAATATTATTCTCCTCTTAAATCCCCTGCATTAAGTACATGGACAATAACATTTGCCATCACCCCTTCGTTTCGCCGCATCCCATAGTTTAGCAAGCAATTGTCGGTTGTCTTCATTTGGATCCGGAATATTTCTATTTGACATTTTGTCACAAACTTCGTTAATGAATATAACCGCTTGTATTAAAAAAGCAAGTTCCATGCATCAATATTTTGTCAAACAGGGAGAAGTTGAAGAATAAAAAATTCCCAGCAAACTGTCTATCGATGAAAAAAAAAATTCCCGCAACCACCCGTTGAAGAATAAAACAATTCCTGAAAACGTCCGTCGAGGAACAAATAATTTTCACAAATCATCCATCACTTCTACAACAAACATGTCGAAATGTTTAGAACAATTTATATCTATAATGGGCATGCATCGGATATTCGACACCTTGAACATAGTTACCGTTGAAAATATGGGACCATAAATTTAAAATCATGTAAACCTTACATTAAAAAAAAAAAAACTATACATCTCGTCAAATATCCGACCCTTTAGCGTCGGATATTCGACACTATTGGGTTCACAGACCATTGGTTACCGACACCATACCTTCGGATATCCGACATCCTCCCATCGGATATCCGACGCTTAAGAGTCGTATATGCGACACTCTAGGGGTCAGATAGCCAATGCCTGTTGTGTCAGATATTCGACAGCACTATAAAAAAAAATTTACTGGCATACTTTTCAGTGATTGATGTCCAACATATCCACATGAAATGTCAGATGACATCAGATTCTGACATTGGATTTCAGGTTCAATTCCTTTTGTGCTTCTTGTTGCCTGAGAGTCTCCACAGAATTTTCTAAGGATGTTGATTCTTGTGTGACAACATCCTAGTTAACTTCCTCATTTTCCTGTTGTTGCAGTTCCATTTCTATTAATTCTGTGTCCTGAGATGGTTCAGGAGTCACAACGCAAAAGTCTTTGTTAAATTTAGGAATATTTTCAACCTCTGGTTCATCTACCCCAATTTGGGTGGAACCTTCAATGAGAATATTCAGGGATGCCGATTCTTGTGTATCCACACCCTGTTCAACTTCATCATCATCATGCTGCTGGGGTTCCATTTCTATTAGTTCTGTGCCCTAGGATGGTTCAGGAGTCATGGCACAGACTTCTTCACTAAAATCAAGAATAATTTCAGCCTCTGGTTCATCTGTCCCAATTCGGGTGGCAACTTCAACATGAATATTTGGAAATGTTGGTTCGTGTGTATCAACACCCTATTTATCTACCACTTCCCTTTGCTGGAGTTTCTCTTGGTGAGCTTCACCATCCTTCCAATCAGATTGTCCTTCTTCTGTTTCCTGTGAATGTATTTGTTCACATTCCCCCCTTTCTATACCAGGGATCATTTCTGCATCCCCCACTTATATCCTCGGTGCTTCTTGTCCTTGTGCTTCAACAACCGTTGGTACATGTTGTTGTGTCAAAAAGGCACGAACTATGACTTTGTATCCTAACTAGTTAAATATTTCTCCACACACAGGGCAGAACACTCTTTCTTCCTCCTCACCATCCTCGGCAAGAGGTGATCCTTCTAATTGGTTTGCAACTTCAACCAGTGTGTGCATCTTCCTTTCTACCTGCTTCATGCATGCTTCCTTCCAATTTTCTAGTTCTTTCCGAAGTGGTTGTACTTCTTCCTTTAATAGACCATTTTCATATAGAAGTCCCTCAATTTGAGGTTCTTCTATAGCCGGTTCCTGTGGGGCATCATTTGCTTTGGGTCTCAGAATGGGGAATTCAATCTGTGCTTCTAGGGTTACCCATATTTCCTGTGCTGCTTCAGCTATTGTAACTGACCTGGTTCTTTTTCTTCTTATTGGTGGTGATTCCTGTATCTCTTCTTTTGATCTCCTTATTTTCCTTCATGGTGCAGGAATCTCCAGATTTGTAGTTGATGTGGAAGGGATATCTTCTATCTCAACGTTTTCCTCTTCTTCTTCAATCAGAGTTCCCCCCCCCATTCAGGGGAAAATTCAATGGTCAACACCTCTGTGTTTCCTTCTATTATCATGGCTCTAACATCCTTGGCTTCAGCTGTCGCAGCATCTAATGCTACTCCAACTTTAGCCTCTTCTATCAGAGCTTCCATATTATTTAATCTCTCCACAGGTTTTTCTTGTGCATTTTCCTCCAATTCTTCTGCTTGGTCATCTGACTGATCATCCAAACCAGTCTCATTTCCTCCCCCAACTAAATTGGAGGGACTCTGATCCTCCTATTTCTCCTCATCTCCCCCCAACTGTACATTTGCATCCTCCCCTTGGTTTTGAATAGCCCCCAAGAGTACAAGTACTTCTACTTCTTCCTTTATTGGAAGGCTAGGAAAAAGGGCGGGTTCCTGGTTTATCTGAATTTGACCTGTGAATTCCTCCCAGGTTTGGTTCCTTTGAGCTAAGGCCCATAAAATTATTAATTTGATTAGGCCATGGTGGGTAAGGGAGGAGTCTGGATGCTTGTTTTTTCTAACAAACCCTGCCATATGGTGTAGTTCATTAAATAGATAAAATGGAATGTTCAGTAAGGCCCTATGGCAGAGATGAGATAATAGAGAAAGTTCAAAATAATAAACAGTTTGATACCTACCTTCACAAGTGATATACTTCTTGAGGAAAACTGCTACTTGATCCCATGGCCGAGGTAGTGACTGTAACACTATCCCTCTCCTTGACTGACAAATTTGCTCCCCCTCTAGCAGAAAATCTTGTACTGCAACAGCATTGGGGGTTCTTCAACCAAACCAAGCTCTTCCCACCTAAGGAAGGGCGGTGATTTTAGCCACTATTGCTTCAGAGACTTATATTTGTAACCCCCGAACCTCTGAGTGGGTTTCTGTAATATTTAAGGCAAATTATAGAGCTATCTCTTGATGAAACCCATTCAGGCATTGGAAGAATTTAGTCCAGCTCGCAACTTCAAAAATAGTGAAAACTTCATCATTTCTTCTTAGTTCTCACGTATTTGGAGGTTCATGTCGATATGGGATACCCATGTTTAATGTTTGACATTAGAATTCTTTATCAGTCCGACAGATTACAGGTCTCGACATCTTGCCAGAAACATAATGAATGCTGTGAAGTAAATCAGAATCGCCGTCATTAGGAATTGGGGCCAGATCTAGAGGAATCATGAACCAAGGTTGCAAAGAGTTCTGCCAATAATGGAGGAGTCACAGCCACGGACTGTAGCTGGGATTTCTCCCTTGCTATAGGGCAGGAATGGCTACCTTCTTTCTATAGGACAGAAGGATAGGTTCCTATATGGAAATGTAGAAAAGAAAAGCAGAAATGAGGCTAGATAGTAATGAAAAATCAAATGGAGAACCCCTCTACAAACAATGGTAGGGTTCCGCTCCAATAACCTACAAAAACATATTAGGAAACCCACAAAGAGAAAATGAAAACCTACAAACAAGCAATGGATTAGATAAAAGCAAATACAAAAAACAAAATACACATGTATACCTTCTCTTTGGTGCAATGGGCCACCATGCCCTACCCGGAAGAAGCACCTCTCTCTCTATCTTGGCAATCAAGGAGCTATGGCTCAATGGGAGAATGAATGGATGAGAGGGGGATGTGGGTGGCTTGAAAGACAAAGGGTCTCAAGGCATCCATGGGAAACATAATAGTATGCAAGGGAGAAGTTTTTTGAGAGTGACCCCCACCCCTCTATTTATAGCTTTTTTGTTGGGGCTTTAGCCCATTTTTGGAGGCTTTATCCCCTAAGAGAACTTATTTAGGATATTTTTGGGGTTTTTAAGCCCTTTTTCTCATTCTTAATCCTTTTTGAGGGTGTGGGGGTCTAATGGGGTGACATGAGGGTCGTGTATTGGTGTCCTTGAGTGGTGTAGGCCATGTAGAGCTGAGTGAGGGATTTTTTGGGTTAACAGATTTCCCCTTGATGTGTGAGGGCAGGAGCTCATCGTATGGCCGATGGACATCATAGGATTTTCTACGAAGAGGTGGTGCTTCCGGGGCTAGGGCATGGTGGATTTTTCTTTTTGGATTAATATGGTTCCCATCAATGGGTGAGATACAAATAATGTGTGACATGTATAAAAACAAGGTGGGCATCCCCATGCTCGTGAAAATATTTAAAATAATAATGTGATCTATGCTCTATAATACAAAATCCAATCATATACAAATGATCATACAATAATGGTTGCCTCAGTTAGAGGCTGAATACAATACTGATATGAAGAACTGCTACATTGGACCCATGGAATTCTCATAGAATGCTATATATTCATGACTGATAGCCTGCTGGATTTGGAATGGTACATAATTGTATGGACTCACTGATTGAGAGTCAGAGTCTCTGTGGCACAAGTATGCTGCATCAATCATAAATCTATATAGAAGCACTGCTGGGGCTTCTGAACACTGTCTCCAACGCAACCTGGAAATCATAGGGGACATCACCTGCTTAGGCCCCTAGAATAGAATCATCAAGGTCCTGGAGTCAAGTGACATCCGAGGTCTTCCACCAAATACTACACAGACCAATACCCTGTACGAATCTCAACTGTGTGATGATGTAGCTGGAGTTGAGCACGTGAAAAACAACCATCCTGAGAAGCACTAACGACTCCTCTCAAGTGGTCCAAGGAACTCATCAATGAGGTCAATGAAACCAAGACATAGGGACCTCTAGGTCTATCCTCTAGAATATGTGTGTTGTCATCGACAGAGGGAGACCTGCCCCTGGTCAAGGAAATGGTGTTTCCTTGACCCGAATTGTGAGGGAGATAACCGAAAGATGTGAGACAATCTATGGACTGACCCAATGAATAAGGATGGGGGGGAGGGGAAAGAGTTGAACAGGGGCAAGGGGAGTGTAGTAGACTCAAACTTCCTTTGTTTAGAGTATGACGGCAGGGTGGACCAAGCAGCAAATGAAACTGACTCATTGGAATGGGGTCATAGCTGTAATACCGGGAATTTCACTGTAGATGGGAAATACTTGGCGGAGGTAGACACTTTTGATATTGATGGGATCCAAGGAGACAAATTGCAGCATACTCTGAACAAAGGCGACCCAAAGGGGGAATGATTCTAAACTTTTTTCTGTTGGGTGGTGTCTAGGGACACCGTTGTGGTACGATCTCATGGATTTTTGGCAAGCTCGAGAAAGTAAATGCATGATCATGCTTTCAATTTTAAAGAGTCTAAAAGCATGAAGAAGACTCCAGTGGGGGCTCTTTTTTGTTAGTAGTCTCATGTGCCTGAAAAAAGGATAAAAGTATACATAGGAAAGCTCACCCATCCTGTACGGGATGAGAGACTTCTTTACCATTGGTAGTCCAATTAGGCCGAAAAAGGTTAAACCTATACTGACTGGATGATCATTCAGATACTTTTACGAGCATGAACGAAACCAATTTTGCTCGACAATCTTTTCTTGATGAGAAGGCTGGAAAATAGCTTAACAACAACCCATGGTGAGCTTTTTTGTAAAGTGTGGCCCCTTTGCTCAAGAAAGCATAAAAGTATGCAGAGGGGAACGGTATTGGCTTAAATATGCTAAAGTGGTCGTTTTCATTTGATGGTCTACATCGTCCACAAAAGGAGATAAATGAGATGATGTAGATGCCCTTTCCTATACTTTAACGAGTGGGGAAGGAAGCAGCTGTGCTTGGCCATCTTTTCATTGTTTTTAGGAATCATAAAAGAGCTTAAACAAAACTCTAGTATGGTCAACCGATTGCGGTGGAACGGGCGGTGCCCCATGTCAGGACAGTGGACAATGGTCCAAAGGTCATATACACAGTATAGATGGAGCAGGTGGCTCTCAAACATACCAATACATGCATGAGATAGATTATGGTAGAGGCATGCGAGTCAGTGTGGTAGAGGCACGCAAACCAAGGTGACTCTTAGACAGAGGTCAGGAGAGTCATGTGTGAATTGTGGTGGTTGGGATTGACTACATGTGATGTGAGTGCAAATCCAGAGGCAGTTATATTCCAAATACATGTAAAAGAAATGATTCATCTTCTGGATAATGGTCTAGAGATCCACATAAGGTGCAGTGGATGAAGTAGACAGCTATATGTTACAAAAATAAAAATGATGTTCCTTAACGGGTGGTGGCCAGAGAACCTGCATGAGTAGCGATAGGAAAGTGTGATGAAAGTACAGGTCCACAGACAATTGCATCACCATGATGTGGCTCGTAAATCGAGGTAAATTTTAGGGAGCGGTCCTGAAATTTGTTTGTTAAACATGAGACAATGGTCTCATAAGAAGATAGAAATTTGGGCCCAGAGGTGTGAGAGGTGTCTCGAACATGCTCTGGGTGACTCTGATTTAGCAACTGATGGTGTTGCCCTCAAATGGGGGTCTTTGATTTGTGGGAAAAACATTTCCAAACAA
Source organism: Pseudotsuga menziesii (assembly GCA_001517045.1). Lineage (NCBI taxonomy): Eukaryota > Viridiplantae > Streptophyta > Pinopsida > Pinales > Pinaceae > Pseudotsuga > Pseudotsuga menziesii. The sequence continues at coordinate 59,176 of LPNX011158869.1, read as the reverse complement.
AAAAGGGAAAAAACTACGCTATAAGGGACTCATAGTGGTTATATTAGGCATAGACTCTCTTGAGGTGGAGCCCATTGTGTAGCTTCTTCAAGAGTCGACTATCTGAGTCAGCGAAGAGGTATTCCCCCTTGCTGAGATGAAGGTCATTGGGAAGGAGGGGTGATGAAATCTGGTCTTTTTTGTGAAGAACCGATTCCACACTATGGTTTAAAGGGAATGGGGTAAGACTAGAGGCAGTCTTATAGATCTCTCTGTCATCACGTAAGTGGTGCCGTGATAGATTAGGTGGATCTTACATAGGAGATGAGACGAAAGGGCGACTGGTGCTAGTGATCATGTAAATGGTATTGGTTGTGGTTTTTGTGGCCTTGCCCCCAGTCTCTATTGGAGGAAGAGGGGTAGGCCTGGAGACATGAGGAGTTTTTTATGGACCTAGAGGTAGGTGCAACATCATCTCAATTGGATGGACATGAGTCAACACATCCTGGGGACTTAGAGGTAGGGTAGGTGGTTCAAGGTACCACATAGGATCTCCCAGTGTGAAATTCTTTAGATTGCAGGTTGCCAAGACAGACTTACTCATGATCTCGGATGGTAGGAAAAGGAAAAGGATCAACTTGATTGGGAATGAACCCCAATGTTTCCCTGGTAACTGAGGTTTAGGTTGCGACTGAGGTTGCGGGTGTGGCTAGGGAAACAACAAAAGAGACAGGTCTGATGGACCATCGGTGATGGTGGAGATAAGAGGGTCTATAGAACTGGACATCATGTAAATGGACATGGTGTCTAAAGAAGGAGGTGGGGGGTGAAATTATTCGATCAAAGTGATCTCAGATTCAAGGGAATGTTGTTGGAGGTTGTCCAGAGCCATTCAGAACTCAGACAAGTCTTGACAGTTGTGAGAATAGTGTCCATATAGTCCACAAAGGGTGCAAGCATGGTTTGTTCTCAATCACTTGTTTCTAACTATTGGCCCTCTTGGGAGTTCAACCATAGGAAGGTTTTTCGTTGTATCCATGGAGTCCATGTGTGCACGGATTATAGGAATTTCAGGGTAGTTTTGAGTTGGATGGCCCTGTACTTTGCAGATAGCACAAGGAGGGATCTGTCGAGGTTTAGTGGTATTTTTCACATTCTTTCCCTTGGCCCTTTTTGGGTGGGGCGGTGCAGTTGCAGGTGTGGTGGTTGGTTTTTGCAGGGCGGGTGGAGGGTGAGACTCAACCGCAATGGGTTGCACATGGGTTAAGACTACCTGGGGCATTGGTGGTTGAGCTAGTGGATCAAGATACCACACGGGAATTCCTAATGTAAAGTTGGGTAGGATTAGGGTGGCCATTACTGGCTTGCTCAAGACACTAGGTGGGGGAGAAATGAAGGGAATTGTATGGACTAGAGAGGAGCCCAGATAAATCCCTGATGGTTGTATGTGGGGGTGAGGTTGTGGTTGCGGCTACGCATAATGCTAGGACTGCAGATGATGTTGTGGCTGTGGATGGTGTTGTGTTTGTGGTTGGGGCTGCGACTGCGGCTATTGTTTGGGTGCAGCGGTGTTAGATGAGAGCATGCACAAGTCTGCATGCTCGTTTGGTGTCAGTGGTGGTGACACTAAGGGGAAAGGATTTTTCATGGCTGTATAGGCAAACAACCCAGGGTACACATTCAACAATGGAGAAGATGGTATGTTTTCAACCATGGTGTTGATCGCAAGGACAACATTGGCGTGTGTGGTCATCCCTTGCAGATCAATGGTGTTGATGGTAGGGATAATGTTGGCAGGTGTCGTCAATGCTTGTGAATCGTGATAAGTCAGTTGATCAACCGTCATGATATTCCCTTCGTGGGGCAACATCATGAGATGGAAGATGATGCGAAAACTCTCATGGTGTACATATAACTTCTTCTGGGCAGAAGGTTATAGTCTAATTAAGCGTTGACAACCTCTATGTCAATCAGAACTATCTTCTCGGCTAATGTGATGGGGACATGGGGAAAGATTCCTTAGGATTTAGTGGATGGCCATCATAAGCCTGCAGAGTTGTAGAGGATGGTTGCAAAATTGGGGATCCAAGTTTCTGCCAGACTAGGGTATATAGAATGCATGTAGATGCCCCCTCATCCACTATGCACCAGTGCACAACCAAACTTCAGATAGACACCGGGATTTGAAAGGCAATGGTTGATGGCATGCATGGTTCTCCATTCTTTGTGTCGAATGTAATCAACTTGGAGTCAGAGGGGTCTATGACCCCAAGAGTAGCTAGTAAGGCTTTTCGTTGCGTTGGGCACATTTTGAGTACCTCAAGAGAAAACATGGTTGTTGTTGTTTGGGCCAAATAATCCACAATGCTCTAGCTGACAACATCTCTAGACATGTCATTATTGGCAACTCGATGTATGGGGGGGTGGGAACGGGGGTAACTGAAGAGGTGCATTGACTGTTTTAGACGTTGATCCTGCTAATGTGTCAGTGGCTTCAATGTTGGTTTTGTACTGATTTCATCTGGTTTGTAGGTTGACCTCTTCTTTCATCATAGCTAGCAGTTGGTGGACACCTATTTTTTCCATGGGAGGTGCCCCCGAAGCATTGGGATTGGGTTGGGGAAGGGATGCGGTTGCCACCAATCCTTGGACTGGTAATGGGTTTTGAAGCACCATAGGAGGAGGTCCTTGTGGTGCTGGGTTGGGTTGGGCTTGGTTTGTTATATTGGTGTCATGTTGCACCTCTTTCCTAATGGCCTGATTGGCGCAGCCCATGAAGGGACACTTGAATGTTTAGTGCCCATATACCTCACAGAGTGTGCATGATTGGTTTGTACCCAATGAGACGTTGCGTCTTGGTGCATTTGGTCATGGAGGATTTTAGGCTAGCCGGTTAGCCGTGGCATTGTTGGGAGGGTTTGGTTATTGACCACCTCCTTGTGGTTGATTATTGGCTTGGTTCTGAGGTCGGTTGTTTCTGGCTTGCCCTTGTTGGTTATTGGGGGTTGGCTGGTTGGGGCGGTTTTGTTGTGCAAACACCTATCCCAACGGAGCAGGTGGATCTGGGGCGGGGGCTTGAACCGCTTGCATTGGTGGTGCATAATATATTTGAGTGGGCGGTGGTGCCACAAATGTGGGAAATTGCCTCATGTATTGTTGCGTTGGCCAATCCAAGGCTTGATCTTACTGCAGTGGTGTAGGTTGTGCGTAAGAAGTTGTGGCTCTAGATTGGGACACCATTCTTGCATAGTTCAGAGTTTGGTTTTGGTAGGAAACACTAGTAATGTTTCTTGGTTATGGTGGTACTACATGTGGTGTTAGACGGTGTTGTGGTTGCTGGGAGACCGAGCCTATGATGCCATCTGCAGCATGGGATGCCCCCGGTGCATCCCAGTAGGAGGTGCCCATGCGAGGAGTGTCTGGAATGATGGTGTAAAGGTATCCAGACTATGCATAGATCAGGTCAAACTGTTGGGATTTCAGTATGGCCTACTCTTCAGAATGGGGACGTTCAGATGCAATGTCCTTTGCTATGGGTGGGAGCAAGGTCTTGAGGAACCAATCTAGGAAGATCCCATCATTGAGTTGGATCTTACACAGACTATGGCATCATTTCCACTCATGGATGTGGTTGGTTATATGGGTCACAGTATTATGGAAGCAAGATAACAATATCTCCACCCGTTCGTCATATCTGATGAGGAGTTGGAAATATTGCAGGAACATGAAATCCAGGGAGTTGAAATATGGGTACTTGGCGTGTGGTAGCTCAATGTACCATTTGGCTGCAGCACCTATGAGGGTGCGTTGGAATAGTATTAGTCTGATCGAATCATCTATGATGTTGTTTGATGAGCACCATAGCTGAAATGTCATGATGTGGTTTTGGGGACACTCCCCTACCTTCCCCTCAAAGTTGGGAATATCTGAGGGTAGTTTGGTTGGCATGGGGGGCCAAAAATTTTGATGGTGGATGGGGTCATTTGTTAACCGAGCCAAATTAGGCAGGTTGAGATGATCCATGAAGGGCAGGTTTGACCCCAGGTTGATGTGAGATGGGCAGCCATGGTGGTGGGGTTTGCAGGTGCATAATGCACCTGCATAGCTGGGGGTACTTGCGACGCCATTGTAGACAGGCCAGTGCCCCCAAGTGTGGTGGGAGGGATAGTGTGGGTGGAAGGGACACTTCCCCCATGTATGACAGGGGGAGGAGTGTAGGTGGAAGGGCCAATGTCCCCATGTGTGATAGGATGGGAAGTGTATGTGGAAGGGCCACTGCCCCCATATGTTGCAGGTGGGATAGCTTAGTTGGTCACTATGGGTGGTGGTAGGTGACTTATCACATTTTGCATAACCATGCTGGGGCCACCTGCAAGGTTGTTGGTGATAGTTTGTGGTGTGGACATGGGTCCACTAGCAATTGCTATGCTGGAGAATGGATCCAGGTTTGCACCATCCATGGGGCTTGATGGTGCAGTGTGTAGGTCTGGTTCAGACTGATATGGGTATGAATCTAAATCAGAATCTATGTGTCCTTCTGATGGTGTGAGAGGTCATCGAAAATGGTCTCAACGAGTTAGTTCAATGACCCAAATTATGGTGGTTTGCCTCTTATGCATGAGGAAGAGCGTGAGGGATCAATTGTGTTAGTTTTGTGTATGAAACTGGTGGAAATGATTTTTTGGACCCCAGTTTCAAATGGATTCCTATTGGCTACAAGTGGTCACTTGGCCACCAAGGCTGCCATAAGACAGTCACAACTACATTTTGACCAAAAATCCGATGGCCGTATTGTCAGACTTTCGACACTTCCCTGTCGCATGTACGACACTATGATTTTTTTTAAGCATCGGTGTATTGTCGTCGGTTATCCAACATCTTTCCAATCCGTCGGTGAAGCGACAGCTTAGTAAATCGTCAGTTAAATGTAAACCGTCATTTATCTGACATCTAATTCATATTAAACTTTAAACACGCGTTGCTTAAACGACGATCATGATGTCGGTTAAGCGACGGTGGAGAAATTTAAAAAAAAAAACTACACTTACAGGCCGTCACTTAAGCATCGGTTATGAAAACGTAAGCGTCAGTTAAGCGACGGTGGAGAATTTAAAAAAAAAAACTACACTTATAGGCCATCGCTTAAGCGTTGGTTATGAAAACATAAGCGTCGGTTAAGCGACTATAATGAAAACGTAAGCATTGGTTATGAAAATGTATGCGTCGGTTAAGCGTTGGTTAAACGACGAAAATGAAAGTGTAAGCGTCGGTTATGAAAACGTAAGTGTCGGTAAGCGACGGTTAAACGACGATAATGAAAACGTAAGCATCAGTTCACCAAAGAAACCCGTCTATTAACCGACGGATTATGAAAACTGAAACGTCCGTTAAGCGACGGTATTGTATTTAAAAAAAAAAAATCACCTACAGGCCATCGCTTAACGAACAGCTATAAGTTAAAAAAAAAAATACAAATGCTAGATTACTGGAGACACACCTTGATGTTTATATAGATTGTGAAATTACTACAATAAAGCGAATGTTGCTAACAAAGTGCCCAGAAACAAATATCAGTAAGCTATGCCTGAAGTAACAATCGTGAGATAAAATGACAAATGATTAATAGCTTTGACCAAATGTATGTGTGCAAGAAATATATATATGATTTGGATGACAAAGACTTGATTCAAGTTTTGATATGCTCAATTAAGTCATGTATCAAATATATAGCTCTTCCAAGAGTAATATGAGCACCTATATTAAGTGACTTCATTATTCGAATCATCTCCTATCTCCAATAGTTTAAACTTTATATAAAACCCAAGTATACCTAAGGTAGCCACAACTGAAATCAACAAGTAGATATAACAGTTAATTTGAGCCAACTAGCAATTAAGTATTACCAAGTGTATTACATCCACAACACTCAGCAGAAATTAGATAAAAAAATTAGACGAACCAATTGGCAGAAGTTCATTAACTAACACTGTATATTTTGAAAAGTTTTAAAACTCTATATGAAGAACCTTAAAAAGAACAAGGAGATAGTATAATCCACTGCATTTTTCTATGGACAATGCCACTAAAGATTTTTACTATTAGATTTTCCTTTGGTTTTTTATGACTCCTGACATAATAACAAGCTTCAGAACCTTAGATATACAAGCGTCAAACTGTAAAAGCTAAACAATATTAACAGAACATTAATTTCCCAATCAAACCATAATAGTATTCATATTATGCCAAGGCAATTTACTATTAAAGAAAAGTTACCTTTATTATCATGTCAGGATACTTTTCTGCAAGGTCTTCAATACTGGTGCACCAAACGAAGGATATACTCCATGCATCCACTGTCAAGACTCATCGCATTAACCTCAAGCAAGCGAGACCTCCCTCCCCTGTGTGCCTTCATCTCTACATGCCTTTACTCACACCTGTGGATGTAGTGGAAATTATGGCTTCCCCTCTGTTCTTCATTGCTCAGGTGGGATAAATCAAGGCATTGTGGGTCTGTCAAACCATGAGCTTGATGCAGGGGAGTAGGATCAGTAGGAATCCTGGGAAAGTATTCATGCTTGTAGGCACCATCCCGGAACTCTCTGCTACCCGGGTAAGGGTTTGACTGTTTAAATTGTTTCTGTGGCTACGTCTTGGTTGAATTTGGAACTTCTCCCACGTTTGGTTGTTTCGTAGAGCTTGGGGGAACACAATCCCCCTCCCTGACTGCTCGTACCATTTCACTTGCAAGTTGGAGTTACACATCTTTTAAAGGAATTAAGGATGACATGGCCAAACCTGCGAATTGTGGGTCAGACGAGCATGGATTTAACTGAAATTGCAAACATAAAGAAGATTCTGTGCAGGATGAAGATCCAGGTATATAGAATGAAACAGACCATCAAACACATTAGTACCCACACCAAACTTGAGGATCAGAGACAAGATCGCCTCAAATCCAGGGGTGAGAAGCAAGGGAATACGCTTGAAAATCTGGCAAAAGAATCAATTTTGCACTTCAACATAATCCTAGAATTCACCCAAGGGAGTCAGTTCCATAGCCGAATCTTAAGCTTCAAGAGAGCTGTACATGGATACAGTGCAGCAAACAACTTTGGCAAGGTTCAATGGTCTAAGTTCTCCAGTTCAAGATCACATTGATGTCAACCAGGTTATGAGTCATTGGAGGGAGGCTAATTTAGCCTGGTTCACATATAATCTAGCTACTTACATATGCATTTTCAATGCATTTTACTTTTAAACCAGTTTATTAGGTAATATAGTATTAGACTCTTTTTTAAAAATCAGATTACAGTATGGATGTATATGTTTGAAGGAAAATTTGATGGAACTGTCCTTATATGGCTATAAATTTTGAACTGGAGATATTTGTAAATTCCGGGCTGTTTAGGATCCTCCCTGGCCAATTTAATATAAAATCTCATTATCCGTTTCTGTTTAATAAAAAAATAAAAAAAGAGGCAATACTGATATACAAGCAAAATCGAGGAAAACCTCGCAACATTATATCTCGCAAAATCAAACTTTCCATTTATAGAAAGGTAATATGAGCACCTATGTTAAGCATAGATAGCAATGAATGATTTATGATAAATCAATGGAACTTTAGCAAATGAGAGAATGACAACCACTAACAAATATATCATTATATCAAATTTCCATCCATATGATGAAGTCAACAAAGTGCAACTTCGAAATAGAAATGAGGCAAATGAAAATTGCAAATTTGCTCCATAGGACTGTCAGAGATGGTTGATTTCCATCATATCCCGAATGAAATGATACAACTGTATCAATTTGTATCTTCAATTTACTTCAAAATTGCAAAACTCAATCTTCCAAGTAACAAGACATGTCGTGAAAGCTATTTCCAGTCAATCAAAATTATATCTTGAAAAACAATCAAATGCAATGGCCAAACGTATGTGAATAAACACTTCAATGACATAGGCAACTTCCAAGTTACTTTTGTTTTTGCAAAGTGAAAATGATTTCACACTAATGTCAAGACAACTATTTCCAGCCCAAGCAAATTGTATTGTAACAGCAACAATAGTACCTTTCAGTCAAGAAATGATGGTGTCCATATGCTTATATTTTTGACAAAGAGATTATAAGAAAGTTCCAATTTCCTTCCTAAATTCCTCAAAGTAAAAATGTTTGTGAAATTACTGTCAGAACAACTTGGTTATTGGTTGGGCATGACAGTCCTCTTTGGCAAGTTTTATGATGGGTTCAAGGCTTCTTTTAATGAAGGAATTTGATAGGCAACTATGGGAGGAGTGAAGGAAATTAAGAATGGATTTATGACAGTCCATGACAATGATATGGGGGTCTTAAATAATTTTTTTGTTCCAGTAATAAGTCTTCATGCTCATGATTTGTGAATATAATCATGTGTATGGACCTTGTTAAGGTCATATTACCTCATATTTTTCTACAAGTTCGGCCCTAGGTTTATCACAAGGAATGAATATTAATAAACAAATATAGTGCAACTAGGAGGAAATTGAGGCGATAGTTTTGAATTTGTGGCATGCTATAAGGATAACCTAAGACACTATTATATCTCCAATCCGTTTGAGATATAGGCATATAATGGGATTGATCTTTCTAGAAACTTGGTAGATTGCAATAGCTTATACACCAGCATTCTTGAGGTAGTCATATGCCAATATATTCCACAGTCATATTCAACATTCCTGAGTAGAATTTCATGGAATTATCAGCAGGCTTCATGCCACTAGTAGATCTAAGATTCACTGAGGCTTTGAGGTTAAAGACACAAGAAGAACATAGTATAATAGTGTTATTGGCAAAGACACAATCATGCCAAATATCACCCTACATCAAAAAAACACAAGTGTCAGCTCTTAGCTCAATCGCCTGTAACATGAAACAAAATTTTCAAGAATCCAATTCCATAGGCCAAATTTTTATATTAGCAGATTTAGATGAACCCCGTCATTAATTACTTTTATTATGTCATATTGAATTCCAAAGAGAAAAATCTATAGGTATGCTACTCTCTAGCTTATGATGATATGTTCCAATAAGAAGCTGGTGAAGGTCAAACCGTTTGATTTGGTTTTTCATTAGGAAAGGTGAATCTCAGGAGTCAAACATAGCTCCATGTTTAATTAAGCACACATTTTCTCACCGAGGGTTTGGAGGTCTGCACCAGCTGGCTTACAAAAACCTTCAATCATCACAGTTGTGGCTATTAAAATAGGTATAACGAAGTTCAATGAAAAGACTATGCGAAAAAAAATCAACGAGGCAATCCAAACGGTGTATATCAGGGTGCTGGGACTTAAAATCTATTTCTTATAACTCATTTCATAGATGTTACACTACACCCATCTATCTTGTTTTTAAAATTTCACCCAGGGAGAAGAAACAAAATTGAGATGACTTTTCTACGTGAAGGGGAATATGAGATTCTAATTACTGACCAAATGGATTTTTAGACTAACAATGACACAATAAGTTTATTTTCTCATTGATGTAATGATAGCTTATAGCATGTAGAAGGATAACAACTCCTCCCCTTTTATAATATAAGTATCAGGCTTTTGAATACAAAAACTATTTTCGAGACTAAGTCATAGAAATGTCTCACAAATATAAAAGTTTCAATTAAAACTACCCCTTAAAAGACCTTGCAACAAAGAAAGCAAAACAACAATAGCACTTAGTTGCAGAAGTTTTCTCTCTGATATTGATAGGGCTGTGGTAAAAGTAATCACTTTTTGCGTTCTTATTTTCTCCATTTCATCACTACCTCGAATATTCTTAGTTCTCTCTTTCATATATCTTACATAGCAACTTATCACTCTACAGCCTAAATTCTCAGTATCATTATAGATCTTATTTCCCCACAAAAAAATAGTCCATCGCCTATAATATTTTGTGATAACTCAATCTTTATGTGGAATGAGAAGTAGGTGCTCTTACGATGTGCTAAGAATATCAAGATGTACATTATACTCCCTTGCAAATACAAACAAAATGATTCCTTGAGGTAGTGCAACCTGCACCAAAAGAAAATATTGAAAAATAGAACTGTTAGTAAAACTTCCAGCTGTCAACAAAATAAGGTTAGCTCAACCACTCAAAAGAGATGTTGTCACAATTTTCAACAATTAAACTAATCATAATATGATTCTAGCATGCGATCACATTAATACCTCCTATGTAACCATTGCCACACAACAACTCATGGTTTTGGGTCTTTCAGTTTGAAGCTCTGGCTAACATGTCTCTACCATGTGACTATAATTTAGAGACACTAACAGTGAATGTAATCATTGTTCTGACACGACTCTTAACTGGTTTGGTAGGGAATATGGTGTATATGCACATAATTATAAACCTTCTCCAACAGGAAATGCATATATGTTGTGTGATACTGGAGCTTTCTTGAGCTCCAAACAATAGTGAAAAGGAACAAGTAGACTCAAATGTCCCAAAGATTATGCTAAACAATATTGAGAGTGGGTCTTCCAGAAACCAGCTGTTTTTAAAAACCTCTTTAGGTCGGGTAATATTAAATAACAACCATATTATCAATGTCCCACAAACCTACCTACCCCACCAAATCAAGGACTTGGACATCTTCATTGTGAGAAGGCACAGTTCTCAAAATAAACCTTATGAATGCTCTGTTAGTAGACCCCATGTTATGACAACATTAAAGTAGAAGTCAACACGTGATGCAACAAGGATGTCCACCTTAAGCCAACTATGATCCATGCTTTTCCTATTGAACATATCATACCTCTAACAGGCTTCAAAGTATCATCCACTAATATTCATCATTGCTTCCTATATTCTGCTATATATTCTAACCTTGTGATGCACCATTGCAGCTTGACAACGACTACTAACTTTGTGAAAAAAACATTGCAAATTACTTATATACCACCATTGCAGACCCATCGTTGCCTTCAACACTTCCTTTAAAATAAACTTGCAGAGTAACTTATGCACTTTGACTCGGATCTCTGTGGAACAAGATCTTTCTAGAACAAATCTACAAATGTCCTAGCAGATATGATCACACAACTAGGTTGACCAACTTTGTCACCCATGAATATTTGACAGTATTGTCATGTTGGAGGATATTTTTCAACAAGGTAGCAATTCTTCTCAAGTCACTTTCCAAAATCTTCTGTTAAACATATGAAATGCAAAACCCGCATTCGAGGTGGAACCTCCTCATGTGAAGACAGATTCCTTTATGTTTTGTGAAGAACAATACACATTTTAAACATCAATGCATTTATACAACTAACAGTTTTCCCACATTGCATGGTAAAAATATGAATCTGTTAAACATACACAGCAATTTGGACAAACTATTACAACTTGATGAATAAGTTCATGCCTTTGCACCTTCTGGTACAACTCCTTGTTTAAAGCTTATGCACCCTTGACCCGATCCCTATCTTGAACTTACTGACAGCCATCATTGGGTCTTGCTCAGTTCAATAAGGCTTTGAGTGACTTCACTGCTATACCACAAAATGTGGATAACATGGTTGATGGCAAGTGTTCATGAGTTTAAACTTTATAGCCATCAATAATCACAGGAATACAGGGATTGTTGCAATTTCTACAGCTGCATAGAATTTTGCTCTTGAAATTCTTGCAAATCGAATTCAAGGAACAAATAATTCCATGGACTAACTGACCTTTCAACACAATAGTTGTTTTCACCCTCGAAGGAAAACCTGTAGTTATTTTCAGGGCATTTGTTGTATTTTCTCTGAGAAATACAATTTAACCAAGATTGGAAGTAGATCCAAAGGTCACTGATGATGGTGGTTGACAATAGCCATGGTGTAATTGCAAAATACTTCAAATATATCTTATACAAATACTTTGAACCTATATTGCTGAACAATGAGCACAATATGCATTAGGTCACCTGGAAGGTTTAATAGTATTCCTTCAAGTACTACCTCACTGCCCAATTGACAAGACCCCTGTGAATTGCTCTATGGCTTCTTATGTTGTTATGAATATAGAAATGAATGGATTATATGCATAATGTGTGTTGGAATACCACAAACAAACTTAAAAATAAAATATCATGCAGAAATATTATATTGGTTATAATAAATACTAAATAGGATCCAAATTCTGACTGAAATTTAAAAAGATGGTTCATGGTAGCTGTATGTCTATCAAAGGGAAGATGATGGATCTATCTATTGAGGACAGAGGATGATTGTGAATGTTTGAGAAGTATGCTACCGCACTGACATGTAATGGCTCATTGTGAAGAACCTATCTTTGGATAGTGAATCTTCTTAAGGAAATCAACTCCCTTCCTTCTTTCAAGATAAATGACTATTACAATGAAGTGCTTAACAACGACATTGCAAAAATACACCTCACCTCATAATAAAAACTTTGCTACCAATGGCTAGGTAAGATTTGAAAAAATGTATTCTTGGATAACTGTAACACAAAAGACAATTGAAAACATTACGGATCGTAGAGAGGAGCCTTCTCATGACCAAGGAGGTTTTAATGAGTCATCATACACGTGTGATTGCAGTAATTTAATTTTCTTAGAGCATTCATGAATTTAATTTTCTTAGAACATCAATGTAATCTTTTGAGAATAATCCTTAAAATGAATAAGAATGAAAATAAATTAGAATAATTTTCATTATATGTTTTTGTAATATTTACACACTGATCGCTAGAGCAGTTATAACAGAATTAATCGACGAACAATGGGAGCTCTGTATCAGTTGAATGTTCTTACTTTGCATTCCTTGAACCAAGTACTGAAACTTATGATATGTTATTTTTTAAAAGTCTTAGGAAGATTGATCAAGGCCTCACTATGTTAACAACTAGTGAACCTTGTTTGTACTGAAGGCCTACATTTCAGAGCAATAACTGTGATAGGGACAACCCTTTGATGATTGTAACAATCAAAATCCTAGTGCCTTAATAGAATACTAAACTTTAAAATATGTGCATCCTCGGCCTACATATCAAACAAAAATGCAAACGAAAATTTCAATGTTGAAAAACATAAATAACAGAGTAATAATATGAGTAACGCTTATTATTATTTTCTTGATAATTAAACAATTATAAAATATACATTCCAAAAATAAGCAAAATTTTATGGAATCCACTAGATAATAAAAACAAACTAATCAGAAATCCTTATAATTGCTGAACCCTTTGCTCCTTTTCCCGTGGGAGTTTACATCCATTGGTCCAGGTTCAATACCCCAAGAATTGGTGCTTGCATCCTCTCTCATCTACCTGGGATTTGAGGGAATCCCCAGAGCAACACATCCAAGGAGGTTGCCAAAAAAATGGGGAGTTATTGTTTAAAAAAGAAGCATTGCTCCGTTTATTCACTGCTCTATATTACATAGTAAGGAGATAGATTGGGAATGATGGAATATTTGAGCCTACATTTGATGAGGAAAATTGATTTACCGTCAAAATTAATGTTCTTTCAACTTTCTACTACTGTATTTGTAAGACCATCATGTTAGCCAAAACTTCCTCAATCCAAAATTTCCAAAACAGAAAAGTGGCCATCGATCAGCCGGAAACCAAATCAAGCCTGCAGTTTGTTTGAACCATTCTAATTTTTTTGAATGTATTTTGCACCGTGACGGCCTTTTAGTTTCAAATTATACAGTGTCCTTTGATCGGTTAAAGAGGCACAGTTGTAAAAAATTATTACTAAGAAATTACAGATTTCTGTATACTGATCAGTTGACATTGTAGACTAGAAATTTTGATTTTCAATACCTAAAACCATGGATCAAACAATATAAAATTGCTTCAAAATTTTGAAAACTAGAAAGGGAAATTATTGGGAGTTTGATGACCCAAATCCCTAAATTAAAAATTCCAGGAAATTTTTAGCTTCTTAAAATCCAGGGACTGAAATGCTATAGAACGGCAGGTTGCTATTAGATTACAAATAAAATGGATTAACATAAGGAGGCAATACAAAGCAGACAATTAAAATAAAACACATGGATTAACATACTTACCGGTTCCATGATATTAAACAAGCAATTCATAATAGGCGAGAAAAAATGAAGCTAACAGAAACACCTAATTAACTCATATAAAAACTTACAAGCTAAGATGTAACTCCGGAATATAGCCTCTATAATGGAAGGGATAGCTACGTACCTTTCCCACTTAATCTTAACTGGATACAAATACCTTAGCTTGGAAAAGCTTGGTCAATGCCTCAACATGTAGACTTTGAAGATCTTCCAAACTAGAAATCTCCAGCCCATCAAGATTCTCACTCTGTAGTATAAAGAAAATGCATGTCTATAGTTAGCTGGAAGAAAGAAACAACGTATCTGGTCATAAGAAAGAAACATTGTAATAATGCATGCATTTTACCTTATTGAGCTCCTCTCTGTTTCAAGAATAGTTTAATATTCTCTACTAAACAGGGCCAACCACGTGAAGGTGGAAGCTCATGTGGCCCCTCCCCCCCCCTCACATCACTCTCAATTCCCCATACCCAATGCACGTGCTTGGAAATAAATGATATTTTGTGGGAACATCGTGAGTTTCTTGTCTTAAAGGAATTACGTGCATTCAATCATTAATTAGTTTATAGAATTCATTAATTAACTCATTCATTCATTCATACATAGAAAAAAATAAATAGTTGAATACATTACTCCATAATATCAAAAATAATATCTGAGGACAATGCATAAAAAAATAATGTAATAGTGTACTTGTTACAATCGCTACTTTTTTTGGCGCTTTTTTCTCTCCACATATTCTCTAAGTGTGACATCCTCTTCTACCAATTGTTTTTTGTTTCCTATGCCCTCTGTAGCTTCCTGTGATAATGTTTGTCGACGGGTCGTGTGCTCACGACATGTATGTGGCTGTTGTAAGGTGCCAGGATGTACTGGAAAAATGAAGAAATATTAATTACTTGACGTGTTTTTATTATTATCCTTGTAAGTCCTTCATTAAGAAAAAACATTAGAGCGGTGATTTGTACCTGGCAACTCATGGGTGACATGAATTTCACGCGTTTGATCTTCTGATGCTACCTCAAGTTGCACATGAAGACCCTCTGCATTAAAACATCAACACTTACAACAATATAGTATTTGCAATTTAATATTTGAGACTTTAATCCATACTAGTTTTTTTTTAACACAGGAATATTTATTACCTGGATTTCGATCAACATGAACTCCAATATCTCTTTCTCCTCCATCCTCCACATTTTCTCTACTTTCATTGTGCGGCTTAACACAAAGAGACTCAATATTTTATGTACTAGTTTATTAAT
Organism: Pseudotsuga menziesii; assembly: GCA_001517045.1. Taxonomy (NCBI): domain Eukaryota; kingdom Viridiplantae; phylum Streptophyta; class Pinopsida; order Pinales; family Pinaceae; genus Pseudotsuga; species Pseudotsuga menziesii. Next base: position 43,845 of record LPNX011158869.1, on the reverse strand, counting down.
GAATATAAAACATAATGAATCAATCTTAAATAGAATTTGTTTATTGTAGTTACCTGTTCATAGGATGGATCACTGGAATACTTTGCTTGGCTACCACAGCTGCTTGTTTGATGTTCAACAACACCTAAAAACCCGCGTTGGTAGCCGATCCTCATGTCTTCCTCCGTTGGAAAATCGTGGAATCTTTGAGCCTGTAATTTTCAATTAGATCATCATTGTTGTTGTTATATCATCATGAAAACAATTTTAAATGCAATCTATAATTCTTATACAATAAAATAATTATTGATCATACTTACGATTCGTGCTTGTAGGTTGGAATATCCACCGAGGCCAAGATTGTGTTGCCCATGTTTTTCTATTCTTGCCTGGGTGGCCTTCGACATATCTGGTAGCCTATAAAAGTAATTTTAAATATGTTAAACATTGCAAAAAAATGGAAAATAAAGTGTAATAAACATATAATTGCATTGCCAAAAGTATTGCATACCTTCTAGCTGACTCGAGTACTGGCTTGCCCGCTATTTTCCCAGCTTTCTCCCTTGCATCATCTAGCAATCCTTTCCACTCCCTTGTTGGAATCATCGGAGGGTGCTCATACTTTGGATTAATTGCTAAGTTGTTTCGATATCCCTCCCGTACATAATGTAAATGTTGGCCAACTTTTTCGAGAACCTTTTTTCGGTTGAAGGTTTCGACACCAAAAAACCCAACCAAGCGAGCAATAAGCTCATCTTTCAAAACTTTACTCTACTAGTTCCACCATGTGCGGATAGTGGGCCCAAACAGCTCTAAAGAGCAATCATTAAGATGTTTATAAAAGACATCATTTCCTACAAAAATGAGTATGTGTTAATTAGCGTAAAAAGAATGATGCATAATTACATTCCAATAAAATTATAATATATAGTTAAAACATTTTGTAAATAGTACCTGGAATCTTCTCCATCTTGTAAGGAATGAGATCTTCGTCCACCAAAAAAGTAGTCTCAAATGTTCCCATGCTAGTGACACGGAAAGATTTAGGAAATGTTGGGATGATAGCATCAAAGTCATGCTCTTCTCCATGTACCGGCCCCTGATTCTCACCAGCACTCTCATGCCCCTGATCCTCATCGGCACTCTCATGTTCCGTCTGGGGTGTCTCATTTTTTGTTTTCGACTGGCCAGATGGAAACGATACATGATCAGTGGTGAAGGGGGTGTCATGCTCAATGGTATCAGCATGCCTCTCACCGGGGAAAAAATATTCCTGTAGAAACAAATAATATTTTAGTTACTCATATACGAATATGAAAAAAAATTGCATTTGGAATAGACTTATAATTAAAGAGTTTGCAGCTTACATCCAAGCTCTTTACTTTAAGCAACACACGATCTATCTTTGCTTGAGTCTCATCCTACGTCATTTGTGTATCCGATATAAGCAGATTGATGACCTCCTGATTTAATTTTGTTTTTGCTTTTTGAACTGCATCTTAGATATTCTTTGAATTCTTGAGGTCAACATCGTCAAGAATGTGCCCCAAATCCATATCCTTCGGATCCGTCTATAGATAAGTATCATCCAACATAAAAATAGAGAATATTAATATCAATTTCAAATCATTAATATAATTAGATAACATAAATATGTATAAATAAAGTTTCTGAAATTCACAATGTGCTATATACCTGCTCATGACCCGATGAGCGTGGCGTGCTAACATTTGTCGACATATCATCTATCATGGAGCTCTTGCCTCGACCCTCAGCCTACAAACAAAATATTGACCACGTTGATATCATAATTAAACAAATGTACTTTCTAAAGAAACAGGTAAGTAAAAATGTGGTATATATACCTGTTGCCTGTAGGGGGGTGTCGGCCTCCCAGGCTCCATTGGGGACATGCCCCGATCAGCTGACTGCAACAAAGTAATTAAAAACATTAATTTCAAACTGAAACCAATACACGGGGAAAATCTTATTTAAAAACATATTTCAATATTGACAACATTGATATCCTAATTAAACAAATGTACTTTCTAAAGAAGCAGGTAAGTAAAAATGTGGTATATATACCTGTCGCCTGTAGGGGGGTGTCGGCCTCTCAGGCTCCATTAGGGACTTGCCTCGATCAGCTGACTGCAACAAAAGTAATTAAAAACATTAATTTCGAACTGAAACCAATACATGGGGAAAATATTATTTAAAAACATATTTTTAAAAAAATTAATGGAAAACATATTGCGAAATTGATAACATAAAGATTACAGGTTTTGTGAAATGTTATATGTACCACTCCTGAAGTATCTTCATATGTATCTATCTGATTCAAATTGTAACTGATCAGCAACTCTTCCCCTGAAATCATGCCCAAAAACTTCATGCAAAACAACCTCACTTATAGGGAAAAACCCTAATTCAACAAGCGCATAGAAAAATCAGCTAGCAGATAAAATATAGATCCTTTATTAAACCTTTTGGAATCATTGTGATCCTCTCCTTATGGCGCATTCTATCATGCAAAAATGTTTGAACTTTACCCAAGAGATATTGCAAAAAACCCTGATACAAAAGAGGTTTCCTTATAGGGAGACCCTAGCTCAAGAAAAGGATTGATTTTTCATCTCAACATAAAGCATGTAGGTCTTCTTAAGAATGTTTTTGCAAAAGCATTATCCTCATCCCATAGCGCAATAACTAATCCAAAGCTTTGGCACTTTACCCCCAAACCATGCCAAAACCCTAATACCAAAAGCAGGTCCCCTTGTAGAGAAACCCTAACCAAACATAGAAAGGTTGAAGAGAGATAGTAAAACCATAAAACCCAAGAAAATAACTTCTTTCACATGCTCCTTTTCTCAACAAGATTCTCACTAGAATAGACTTGATGATTTTATTATGAAATGAGGTGCTTTGATGGTTTATTTATACCCTCTCTTGGAGGTTTCTTAGAACACATAAGGCCGACCGATACATTTTCAACATGAACTAGGAGAAAAATACATCTCTTGGAGTGCTTCATCACTTCTCTAATCCATAAGCACATTTACACACACATTATTAGGGTTTTTTTTGCACATAAAAATGGGCTTTGAATCCCACAAGCATGGATTTTTATGCATAACTTTTCATACAGTTTCTATGACACATGGAGGATGTTTTGCTGCACGTTGTAGATGGGCTTTGTAGTAAAGGCGGGATGGAAGAAGCAAGTAAACTTGTAGAAGAACTGCTTGAGAGGGATTTACTTCTTGGCATCAATACTGACAGTAGATTATACTCTGAATATTTTAGAAGATTGAATTCTGTTGGAACTGATAATTTGTTTGTTGGGCCAGAGCTTGATATCTCATTTGTTGATTTCATCAAAAGGCTTTACCATGAAGGAAAGATACAGGAAGCAGCAACTATATTAAGGGAATTGGAATTAAAGAATCCAGCTTCTGGTATTTCAAGTTGTACTGTGCAACTTGATACGTCAGTCAATGATGATGACATTGATACAACTTCCATGCTGATAGCTAATATAGATGAAGAAATTCCGAAGGAGGTTTTGGCCAGTCATGTCAGTTCACAGGATATGGAATCTATCATCAGGCTTTGTAAGGAAGGTAGAATGCAAGATGCATTAATGTTTTATGATGAAATGATTAAAAAGGGGCTAGTGCCAAACTTTAATACTTTTAGTGTTCTCATTAGGTCACTTGACACAAATGATAAGCTGGAAGAAGAAAACAGGGTAATGAAAGAAATGCTAGTATTGCTCAGCCATATCACTTGAAAGAGGAACACTGTAAATTATGGATAATTTATTAATTTCTGAGGTATGGTAAAAATTTGACTACTTGAAAGACTCAAGAGAAATGGGAGAGGATTTAGAATCTGTTCCATTGGCCCTCAATTCGCTTAGTTGATCTACTTCTGGAGAAACTGTCTTGACTCTTGACAGTGGAATTATTCTCATTCATTTTTGAGGAATACACAATCAGAGGGAAGAGGGCAAGGCTCTTCCACAGATTATTGTGTGACATCAGAAAGATATTGCTTTACCTTGTTTATCGATCAGCACCTTTTGTTGTTTGAATGTGTTGGGATGTTGATGACATTCAATTGATGTCTACTCATGAGAACCGATCTCTTAACTTGGTAGTTTGCTTATACATGTTTAACTTGGAACTTATTATACATAGGGCCTGTGTTGAAGTCAGGAAAGTTGCAGATATTTTTTCAAATAACTCCCCACTTTCAATTCCTGAATAATTGGTTTTGGTAAAAGTAATCCTTTTCCTAGTGTTTCAGGAAGAGTGTTCAAAATTCTCAGGATTGAGGTATGTCCTCACTTCATGCAGAAAAGTCGACATACCTGATGAATAGTATTTCAATCTTGAGAATTGTTGTTTATTGCTAAATAATAATAAAATTGAGCATTGTGCTTAATACTCTTGTATCTGTAAAATTAAAGGCCATTAGCATCCTAAATGAGGTAGAGATGAACTATTACTATTACAGAGGAGCTTGTCTTAAATAAAGTTAAACAGGGAAACTTCCCAGAATTGAGCAATTTTGTTAATTGCAACTTGAGAACAATTTATCCTGTGAACACCTGCATGAAGATAAAAATGCACATAGATGAAGGTTAGAAATGGAGATGTAGTGGACAGTCGGTAAATATCAAATGCATAACAGTTTTTGAACTCATCTCAAATTGGGTCCACTATATTTTGGTTGATGCACAGCAAATTAGCTCCATGTGTACTTCTCTATCTCTAGGACTGTGGGAATAATATCTATCACATGATCTAAATTGCACGACATAGCATTTTATAGATTTAGGGCCAGCATGGCTTCAATGAGATCAAACTTCTTCTGGGGTCCTTTGATTGCTCATTTAGGCTGATAAGCAAGTCATTACAATCTATTACTTTGCTGGAGGGTATTTATCTATTTAAAACTGGCACTTTTAACTCTATTTTGTCCTTTGAAATGACAAGATTATAGAAGGCATTGATTGAATGCACAGATGGCTTCCAGCAAGAGAGAAATTTCAAAGAGAACATAAACATGGATTTACTCTGAATTTTTTGGGTGAATGAAAAAATGACTAGTACAGAAGGAAAAGCAAAGAGGCCCATCAGATTCATCAACAATATTCTTTTTGGTCACAGCTGTGTTTTATAAACAATAGCTCCAAGTCACTCTGTATTATAGATCACAACCATGGCTACATTACCTAGTTGCATGGTAACTACTCCTGGCATCTCCAAAACTCAAGCCTGATGTTCTGATGTTTTTGGGAGCTTGGAAATGTGTAGAAACAATACAATAATGCTTTTCAATGTAAAGAAAACTCTTGTAGAAACAAAAGAAGCACGCTGAATGAAAAAAAATAGCAAAGGTGGGAACAAGATTAGCTTTGTCAATTTGTCAAAGCTTTACCCTGATTTGTTAAAACAATAGCTAGGAATGTATCCTGCAAGCTAGAAGTGGTTTTATGATTCTCAACCAATAACCTGGAGGGCTCAGGTAATTTCAGTATTGTAGAAAATCAGTAGGATTGACAAAAGGAATACATATAAAAGACACATGGGTTAAAGACCGGATGTCTTCTTGAAGTACAGGAAACATGGGCCTATCCGAGTTTTGTTAAGAGTATGTGGGCATCTCTAAAGCTCTATCTGCATGAATTTATAAAAGGAGTGTGGATTGATCGATTTACTTTCCGGTAAACTTAAAGTTCATACGGACACATGGAGAACGACCTGATGAAGGGTTATAAAGAGGAAATCTGCATGTTCACATGGACACCTATGCTATCAGATTTGGTTCTAGAAGAGGGAGGTGCTCCGGTACCGAAGGCATCCAAAAATAATCATGAGCATGCCATTGGAAACAAAAAATTGTGAAAATAACTTTCACAGTAAATGGTGCCGGTGAACATAAATAAAAAAAGAGGAAAAACAATGAATATTGCAGAAATATGAATTAAAAAATAGAGAAATCATGGCATGTATATGAAAACCTGGTAATATTTCGGCTTCCAGTATTGAACTCCAGGCTATCAGCTCCACCCAGTTCTCTTGGGTTCAGTGCAGGCAATAGGCTTATGGGGTGAATGAAGGTAGTTCAAAATACACTCGGATTTAATTAATAGTACAAGGTAGGAGAAGTGTAGAACATTCTTTTAAGCAAATGCACAGATAGGACCCCAGACTCGGTCAAATGATTAGTCCTCAAAATAGAACAGGAACTGGACACACCGAGCCTCCCCCTCCGGGGATTGCTCGACGACTCCACAGAACGGTCAATGGATGGAACAATAGGGAAAGGAACTTGGGACAGAAATAGGATTGCTAGAGATTTATCGAACTAAGGGGAAAATGGATCTGTACAGTAATCTGAATTGTACAGTAATCTGAATCGGAATAGGAAATGGATAAATCAACCACAGGATCATCAATGGACTCAGAATCTGGGACAGCAAGGAAATTATAAGGTCGAATTCCTAGGAACTAATATAAAAGCCATCGGAATCGGGCATTGAAAGGCAATAGAAATTGGAACCCAGACCATATATAGGACCACCAGCGAG
>LPNX011158869.1:9830-35754 GCA_001517045.1 Pseudotsuga menziesii | reverse complement strand
TCATCTGCCCCCCCCCCCACAATATATCACTTGGAATGATGTTCAATGCACTTCATCATCGTCTTCATCTGTATCCAAGTCTGCATCTATATCATCTGATTCGGATTCAACATTATAAGGATTAAAGGCCGCTATATCATCATCGTCATCGTCAATATAATCATATTCATCATGATGAACATTGTCGCTAACATCATCTGATTCAACTAACTCTTCAACATATTCCTGCGTAACATTATGATCATCAACATCCAACTCATGTTGATCCTCTACATGATCACCTTCTTCTTCAACACCATCTTCAACTTCCTCTACAATATTATACTTTACTAGCCTTCCTCTTGGATCATGTCTAATAACAAACGACCAACCCTGTCTACCAGGAAATTATGAGTAAAATACTTGTTCACATTGACTTGGAAGAACATAGGGCTCTGACGTTCATGACTCAAGAGACCTTGTATTGACCATGGTAAATCCATTAGCATGTTCAATAACAGTTCTATCGGGATCAAATCGATTCAATCGTAGCTTGTACCATTTCACAACAAAAAGAATTATTTTGAATGATTTAAAGTCACAGTCAATGATATCTTCCAAATATCCATAATATCGATTTTCTGACAATTCTGGATGTCTGTCACTTCTAGATGAAACATTAGTGACCTCAAAGACTGCACTTATTCCAGAATCACATGTTTTCTTTGTTTCATCCAACTTTTTAATGCGATATTTACGGTCATTGCACCACATAGCCTTGTGGTGTTTTACCTGCAATTGATAGTAAGTATTTTATGTTCTTAAAGTATGCAAATAAAATGAAATTCATCAAGATGAACATGAATATCGACGTAATTGAAAATACTATGGCTTATATTTATAATATCATGCTTACCTGTTTGTCTTTTAAACCATATGCTAAATCGATTTCCCTTTCTGTTAGATTGCCATCTCCATTGCGATGTGCTTCTTTAACCAATGAAGCCACACCTTCCCATGATAGTCCTCAACCAGATTGATTACATCGTTCAATCCATACCTTCATCCAATCAAGATTGTTTGCGACGTACAAATGTAGTGCATCCCACTCGTGACCAACTGCATGAAAATAAAATTACATAAATCAACTCAGAAATTTATAATTACTTAACACAGTGTAACATTATAAATATTAATGATGCATATCATTAATGAATATTAAAAATGAAATAATTATGTACGATATTATTAAAATGTATTAACATTAATATTAATCTATAACACCATTTAATAGTTACCTTTGACCTTCCTCAATTTACCTTTCCCCATCAGGTACCCTCCTTCTAATTTCTTAGTGGAGTTTGGATCACCAATGCATCGATCTAATTCTATCTTAATAAACGTCAACCCTGGAAGATATTCAACAATATACACCATGGCCTGAAATACCATATATCCCTCCATCATAGAACCCTCTGGACGTGCTCTTTGTCTAACTAAAGCCTTCATAAATTTCAAGTGCCTCTCAACTATCCACATGGACCTTGCGTGTATAGGTCCACACAATTCAATCTCCTCAACTTGGTGTATGAGATAGTGTTCTTGTGCATTGAAAAATGCCGAAGGTAGAAATCTCTACATTTGACACATTAAACGAGGAATTTATCTTTTCCAATACTTTATATCTTCTTTGTGGATTTCTTTAGATGACAACCATCTACATGTAAAGCAATAAAATAATGATATCATTTAACGACGAAAATTTAACATTGTAGTACAAATCTACATGATTGACTAAAACAAATGTCAATTCATATAAGTTATACAACGAATTAAACAAATTACATGATGGTGTGTGAAAAATATTGTTTCTAATTACCTCATGTATTTTCCAAGATCATATATGACCTGTTTGACATTATTGTGAAAGTTGTCTAGGAGAGATACAGGTAGAACATACTGTAACAATGAACACGTCTCATCAATATATTTTTCAAAATTAAGCAAAAAAGTAAACCAAAAATATGCAGTATTGTAATATACCAATATATATACCAGAAATATAATTACCTTAATGAAGATATGCCAATCATGTGTTTTTACCCCGCCAAAATCACCTTTCCTTGTTAAGATATTCTTTATGTTCGAACAAAATCCTGTGGGAAATTTCATTTTTTGTATCACTTATTTTACCGCATTGCTTTGTTGCTTAGTCAATAACCATGGAAGTGACCTTATATTAATTTGGTCTCCATCGTTGTTTAAATGTTCAATGATATCTTTCATTGCATGATTGGATTCATGAATGTCATTGCAAATTTTGACAATTTTTTCTTTGTCACTCCTTCCATCTAATATTCTCCATAGGGTTTCAGCTACATTCTTTCCAATATGCATTGTATCAAACAAATGAACAACTAGTAAGTGCTCATAGTAAGGAAACCTACTAAATTGTTTGGGATAACTTTTCATTCCTCGTGGAAGCCCATTTACACCTTCATGATGTTCATGCAAACCATCAGTAATCAATATATAAGTTAAAGAGATTAAAATGTTGTATATTACAGTAAAAAAAATTAATATAATCCAAAATAAAACATTAAAAAGTACATATAAGAGATGATCAATATGAATATATAAGATAGACAAATTGAATCGGACCTTGACAATTTCTATTATATTTCAACTTCCATATGTGAGGTGTCATTCTTTGTGGTTTTAATGCGGTCTCCTCTTTCCCATTAAAAATATGTTTTTCGATAGTTCAATACCTATGATTCTTAGAGAGGAAGTGCCTATACTCATAAAACACTTCCTTTGGCAAACTCTTTGAATGACGAGATTTCATCTTGGGACCACAAATTGGACATGCAAATTTTCCCTTTGTTTGAAGACCACAAAAATGTGTGTTAGCCCTGGAACATCGTGAATTTTCCAGGAAAGCATTGCATGGAATTGAAATTCCCTTTTCCCTACTGGTCTAGAGACATCATACATAGTGACACCATTCCATAGCTTAAGTATTTCATCAACAAGAGGCTCGATATATACATTCATATCTTTAACTAGGTACTTACCTAAAAGAAAACAACAAATACAATACATATAAGTAAATGAAATATATATATGACATGAATATGCAACAATATTGATCTTCATGACAAATTAAATACTAATGCATTAAAAAACATTGTTCTAAAGTACAAATTATACATAGAACAATCATTGCCAACATTATATGCTCCCTCTTTATTGACATCCATGGAGGAATGTTATTGTTGATAACAAAAACAGGCCAGTCCGAGTAAGTAGATCTCATCTATGCAACTGGATTGACACCATCCGCTGCCAAATAAAGTATAGCATTACGAGGTTCTTCTTTAAAGTGTGGCCATTTTTCCTCCATGTCTGTAAATGCAGAACCATCTGCGGGCATTCGAAGAATATCATCTCCACTTCTATTCTGTGCATGGTAATCCATAAATTGTGCTATGTTTTAGCACCTAAACAGTCGTTGCAAGCATGGAATAATGGGAATATAACGAAGAACCTTATGAGACACCTTTTTGGTTACTTGATCTGTTCGGTATCTACTGCTATGACATATAGGGCATTCTGTTGCAAACTCATACTGATTATATTATAAAATATGATCATTAGGACATGCATCAATTGCTTTATACTCCATTCCAACATATTTCATGATGGAAGTTAAATCTCGGTATGTGTGAGGTAATTTATTTGATGGCGGTAACAAATATTCACCTATCAAGCTGTTACAACAAATTTTAAAAAAATGGTTAATATAAATATTTGAAGAGCATAATATTAATGACAACAAATACATCCTTATTATTTTTATGATGAAGTACGTATACCAGTACAAATATTATAGCAACATAAATCATATCATATATATTCTATCGATGAAACATATAATCACATACATACCTTAACACTAGCGTGATGGCTGTGTTTGAAAAACCATTCATAACCTTCAAGTTCATTATCAGCAACACAGCAGAGAGAACACTTACCCAGGAGCCTTCAAAACGTGGTTCATCTGCCTTCTCAAGTGTAGGTAAATCATGAAGATCTTCAAAGTCATCAATTGGCGGCGCATGATGTTGATCATCATCCATTCTAACATTAAATGCATCATTGATTAATGTATTTGCACCATCATCCTCAATTATGTTATCGTCATGATCATCGTCTAATTCCATATCATCATTAACTTGATCATGATCAGTATTCGCAGGACCTGCATATTGACGTTCCTCCTGTGCTAGTTGTTCTGCAATTACCACATTCTCCATGTTCGGAACAGCCCTAGGAGGCCCTTGCTTTATAATTACAATTAAAACATCAAACAAAGAACGTTAGTCATGTCGATTAAGTAACAAAAATAAAAATGATACAATATACAATTACAAAAACTCTCAATATAAATACCGCATGATATATAATCATGAATTATATTGACTTACCAATGGATGACATTCATGCCCCCCCTCAACATGTCCATGTTCCCTACAATGTTTTTTAGTTGTTGCGATCAATAACCTTCTCTTATTAAAGCCCCTACATTGACTGCAAGGACAATAACATTTTCCATCATCCCTTCTTTCCACTCCATCCCACAACCTAGCAAGCAATTGTTGACTTTGTTATAGATCTTGATGACCTGTAACATTATTGTTACATGGCATTTTATTACTCAAACCCTAAGAACAAAGTACGAGCAAGCCCAAGTATATGATGAGTCTTCTTTTCCACAAGGGTTAGAACCAAATCCACATGAGTCAACCCTAAATCAAGAGTACAAGACCAAGTATATAATGAGTCCTCTTTTCCACAATGGTTAAAACCAAATCCACACGAGTAAACCCTAACTCAATACAAGACCAAGTATATGATGAGTCTTCTTTTCCACAATTGTTAAAACCAAATCCACATGAGTAAACCCTAAGTACTAAAGACAAGACCAAGTATATGATGAATCTTCTTTTCCACAAGAGTTAAAGCCAAATTCACAAGAGAAAACCCTAAGTGAGGGTAAACCCTAACTCAAGACAAAACCAAGTATATGATGAATCTTCTTTTCCACAATAGTCAAATCCAAATCCCTAGCAAACCCTAATTAGTGAGGGTAAACCGGCCTAACTCAAGACAAAACCAATTATATCATGATGAATCTTCTTTTCCACAAGATTCAAAGCCAAATCCACAAGAGCAAACCCTAACTAGTTAAGACAAAAACAAGTATATAATAAATTTTCTTTTCCACAGGAGTCAAAGCCAAATCCACAAGAGCAAACCCTAAGTGAGGGTAAACCCTAACTCAAGACAAAACTAAGTATATGATGAATATTATTTTCCACAATAGTCAAATCCAAATCCACAAGATCAAAACCTTATAAGTGAGGGTAAACCCTAACTCAAGACAAAACCATGTATATGATGAATCTTCTTTTCCATAAGAGTCAAAGCCAAATCCACAAGAGCAAACCCTAAGTGAGGGTAAACCCTAACTCAAGACAAAACCAAGTATATGATGGATCTTATTTTCCACAAGATTCAAAGCCAAATCCATAAGAGAAAACCCTAAGTGAAGGTATAAAACCCTAACACAAGAGAACAAAGTTTCTCCAAGAAAGATTTACCAAGAATAAACCAATTAGAAATTAACCAAGAGATACTTCAAGAGAGAATTCACCAAATAGAAAGACCAAAATCCAAGACCAAGTGGGAAGATCCCCACAAAAGCACAAGGCCAAAAACCAAACCCTAAACCAAGAAATTAACCAAGAGATACTTCAACAGAGAAGTCATTAAAGAGCAAGACCAAAATCCAAGGCCAAGTGGGAAGATCCCCACAAAGGCACAAGGCCAAAAAAAACCCTAAACCAAGAAATTATTAACCAAGAGATACTTCAAGAGAGAAGTCACCAAAGACCAAGACCAAAATCCAAGACCAAGTGGGAAGATCCCCACAAAAGCACAAGGCCAAAAAACAAACCCTTAGGAATTTCACATTTCTTGTCCAAGAGATAAGTGCGAGAGTGAGTGTGTGAGATAATGAACCTAGGCCTACATCTATTTATATGAGTCTGTGTAGGAAATGAACCTAAGCATCGGATATGTGACGGCACTTTCCATGTTAAATAGTTGACCAATTAAAAGGAACCTAAGCGTTGGGTTCCAATTTAAAGGCGTCGTCGCTTAAGCGACGCTTACTAACGCATCGTTGCTTAACCGACGGTTATGAGAATAACCGTCGCTTCACCAATGCTTGTGGCCACATTTACAAAAAAAAAATGTATCCTTGTGATTTTTGGTAAGTTTAAAAAGAGAAATCCACGCGTCGTCAGATTTTGGATCGAAATGTAGTAGTGAGTGCTTGGATTTTTCCTCATGGGCATTCTACTCAATCGGTGGGGGTCGTTTCCCATTTTGCTTGGAAATTCCTCTCAGCGGCCAGCTACTTTGGGGTTCCCATGGTACTCCTCACAATGAGTTTCTAGGCTAAGCCCAAGTACTTCCCACGGTTGAGGTAGTCAGGGACTTATGTCCTCAAAGATTGCATATTTTGTACTTAGTGTAAATTTGTAAATTTTAGTGGCTCTCTCAGTGTCATGAACTGAGTTGGGTTGATTTACGTGGTATGGTGTGTATGTAATTTTTGTTTTTTTGTTATCTGGTAGCTACAAATGGTTTATGAATATTCCATAGAGTTCATCATATTGTGGTTAAAAGCAGTAAATAAAAATAATAATTTGTAGACAGATACCATTTTTTACCCTGAATTGTGATAGCCTAACTAAGTGACTACCTTAAACCTATATTCTTCTTCAACCAAGAGAAGGTGCTAGGCTCTCAACACAATGGGACTAGGCCCATCCGTAGATCCATAGGTCACCTCTCGAATGCAAGTTTGGTCAACAGGGAGGATGCTTAGCGCCGTGAGAATCCCTCCTTCTCTACCCCCTCTACCTTCCAAGTCACCTGTTTTTAGTGGTTTTGAACAATGTTGCGTGAAGGGCCTATTACTATACAAGTTGTGGCCTTTGTCTTATCCCAAAATACCCTGAAGGGTGATGACTGGGTAGAGGAGGAAGGGTAAGCAAGATTATCGATTTTAGGTTAGTTTTAGTTAAGCTATATTCATTAACCCATTAAATTTTTTTAACTTACACTTTGTTCTGTACATGAAATTGTGTTTAACATAAAAATAAATAGAAATGAAACAATTGTTCTAGAGAGAGGCGGTTCAGCCGCACTGACAGTCCTTAGTTATTAAAAACCAACTTCTAAGTGACATATCGCATGTTTCGGGTCAAATGTGGTGAGGGGGTCACCAAATTTTTCCAGAAACAGGCGAGGGGGTTGCTCAAATTTTGCAGACAGAGGCGGTCTATATTTTTGAAGGAAGTCGCACCATTCAGGGGGAAAAAGGGCAACCTAGTTGCACCTATCGGGCCTAAATGAGTGACTTGGTCCCCTGTTTAGGCCTAATAAGTGAGACCTATTTCATATTGGGTGTTTTTTTATCCTGAGTCAGATACGGTCGATAGTAACCTGTACTTTGGCCAAATGGACTCAGATTTTCCTTATGGAGGCTTCGGCAGTAAAAGAAAAAAGATTTAAACTAGATTTCACAAAAAATTTAACCTAAGGAAAAAACTGAATTGAAACTTGAAATTTTTTTAAAAACAGACCCAGGGATCTTGTGGGATCGACTTGGTATGGTCGCCAGTTCTATAGTTGGTATTTCTCCCTTACTACATGGCAGGAATGGCTACCTTCCATCTATAGGATGGAAGGATAGGTTCATAGATGGAAATGAAGAAAAGAAAAGAAGAAATGAGGCTGGACAGTAATGAAAAATCAAATGGAGAACCCCTCTGCAAATAATGTTAGGGTTCCACTCCAATAACGTACAAAAACATATTAGAAAACCTGCAAAGAGAAAATGAAAACCTGCAAACAAGAAATGGATTAGGTAAAAGAAAATACATAAAACAAAATACACATGTATACCTTCTCTTTGGTGCAATGGGTCACCATGCCTTGGCTGGAAGAAGCACCTCTCTCTCTCTCTTGGCAATGGAGGAGCTATGGCTCAATGGGAGAATGAATGGATGAGAGGGGGATGTGGGTGGCTTGAGAGACAAAGGGTCTCAAGGCATCCACGAGCAGCATAACAGTATGCAAGGGAGAAGTGTTTTGACAATGACCCCCACCCCTCTATTTATAGCTTTTTTGGGGATTTTTAGGGTTTTAAGCCCCTGGTTGGGGCTTTAGCCCCTTTTTTGGGATTTTATCCCCTTCCGTCCTAACTTTAGCTCCTTTTGGGTTCTTAGCTCCTTTTAGGGGTTTTAGCCCCTTTTTGGAGGCTTTAGCCCTTGGGAGAACTTATTTAGGCTCGTTTTGGGGTTTTTAAGCCCTTTTTCTCATTCTTAAGCCTTTTTGAGGGTGCGAGGGTCTAATGGGGTGAAATGAGGGTCATGTATGGGTGTCCTTGAGTGGTTTAGGCCATGTAGAGCTGAGTAAGGGATTTTTTGGGTTAACACGAACCATAGAGAAATCAAGCAGTTTGTAGGAGTCACAACCATGAATCATAGAAAAATCAACCATTTTTGGCGTAGCAGCAACTGCTGGAAAAGGTAAAAATACTAAAAATGGAAGAGTTAAAAGTGGGAAAGATTGAAACAGTGTCGTAGATGTCGGAAATGGTAAAAATGGAAAAAAGTGAAATGGTTTCGCAGCTGCCGGAAAAGGTAAAGAAAATTGAAAAAGCGAAACGGTGTCGTAGCTGCTAGAATCGAAAAAAGGCATTAAGTTACAGTGTTGTAGCTGCACGGAAGGGGGTAAAGGGTGGTATTTTACGGTGTTGCAGCTGTAGAAAAACAGAAAAATAGGAAACATTTTATGGTGTTGCAACTGCACGAAATGGGGTAAAGGGTGGTATTTTACGATGTTGCAACTGCAGAAAAATGAAAAAATAGGCAATGTTTTATGGTGTTGCAGCTGCGTGGAATGAGGTAAAGGGAGGTATTTTATGGTGTTGCAGCTGCAGAAAACCGAAAAAATAGGCAAAGTATTACGATGTTACAATTGCAACGAACTTGTTCAAGGATTTTTTTCTAATGCAGGAATTTAAAAAAGGACAACCCCAGTCATTAGGCTTGATCATGACCATTTCTCCTTAGGCACATCCCTGCACATATTATTTTAAAAAAAAACGGATCAAGTGCAAAGGAAAAAGATAAAAATAATAGTAAAAATATCAATTTATTTTTGTACAAAAACTTATGTAAGACTTACAACGATTATCTAAAGATTGACAAGGGCAGAGAAAGATTCTTGCCCTTGTTCTAACTGGTATTTTGGATCAGCTGCAATCTGTGAAGTGAATGCGTCTTTCGAAATGGGATTATGGTACAGTCATAGCCTATGACCATTAACAAATAATCATGCATGATTCTCATCAATGGTTATCAGGTGGATTGTACCATTATCAAATACTCTGTCTACCAGGTATGGGCCCAACCATATTGTGCATAACTTACCCTTGAAGTCCCTTTTGAATCTTGAATCGTATAATAATTCCCAGTATCCATCGCAGAAGAATTTCTTTTTGATCAATCGGTCATGCCAATTGGATCTCTGTTGTTGGATTAATACTGTTTGATCCACAGTAGCTAAACGTTTCTCATCTAGTTCATTCAATTAATTGAATCTTCTCTTCTGGGCTTCAGTCACATCTAAGTTTTCCTCTGTAGCTATCTTCAAAGTCTTGATTTCAAATTCAGTGGGGAAGATAGTAATTTTCCCATACACCAAGTCATAAGGAGAGAAACCTATAGTATTGTGCCAAGTAGTACGATATGCCCACAATGCTTCCAGAAGTCTATCAGCCCAGTCTCTACGATGGCTCCTGGCCATTTTGGTAAGGATGGATTCAATAACTTTGTTAGTGCTTTCCACCTGGCCATTGGCCTGGGGATGGTATTGTGAAGCTATCCAATGTTGAATATGGTACTTCCGTAGCAAAGCTTCAAATTGATGCGACACAAACTATGGTCCTCCATCTTTAACCACTTCCTTGGGTACTCTGAAACGGGTAAATATTTCACCATACAGGAAATCGATCATAGCTTGTTCATTGGCTTTCACCAAAGCCACAGCTTCTACCCATTTCATCATGTAGTCGGTACAAACCAAGATGTAGGATTTTTGCCTAGAATGAGGGATGATAGGACCAACAAAATATAAGGCCCATCTATCAAAAGGTTCAACCACCAGTTGTGGTTGAAGAGGCATTTGATCCAATTTGTTAGGTTGGCCCATCCTCTAGCACCTATCACAAGAGTGGACATATTTTTTTGCATCCCTGAAAAGGGTCGACCAATAGTAGCCCATTCTCAGCACTTTGTCCTGTCCTCTTGTTTGTAAAATGTCCCCCACAAGGCTCATCATGGCAGGCCTTTAGAATATGGAATATTTCATCTTCTCGTACACATATTCTGATCTCAAGATCAGGGCCTGTGTAGAAGAGATGACCATCTATCCAACAATACCTAGCAATTTGTTGAATGGTTTTCCTCTTTTCTCTTTTTGACAAATGTGTTGGAAGATTCCCCGCATCCAAGTAGTTAGTGACTTCTACATACCAAGGGGAGTGAGCTGAAACTGCAAATAAGTGTTCATCTGAAAAAGAGTCATCAATAGGCAGATTATCATCATTGTTAGTAAAATGAGATAAGAAATCAGTGACAACATTTTCTTTTCTAGGTCTATCCAGATGGTGATATCAAATTCCTGTAATAATAACAACCATCTTGTTACCCAAGCATTTGTAACAGGTTTATTCATTAGATACTTGATGGGCGAGTGGTCAGTGTGCACAAAGGTAGGATATCTAGTGATATAATGTGAGAATTTGTTAATGGATTAAACAATGGATAAAAACTCCTTCTCGGTAACAGTATAATTTAGTTCACCAGGGGCTAAGTTTTTGCTAATATAATAAACTGCATAAGGTGCTTTACCATCCTACTATCCTAAAACTACTCCAATGGTGGTATTAGAGGCATCTGAAGAAATGTGAAAAGGTAGGGCCCAATTGGACCCTCTTAGGATGGGAGATATGGATAGCTTCTCCTTAATTTTAACAAATGATGTTTGGCATGCCTCATTCCAAGTAAATTGCACATCCTTAATTAACAATGAAAACAAAGGAGAGGCAAGTTTGGAAAATTTTTCTATAAATATTCTATAATATCTAGCATGCCCTAAGAAACTTTGCACTTCTTTCTGAGTTCCAGGAGTAGGTATATTTTTTATTACCTTGATTTTAGAGGGGTCTACTTCGATGCCATTAACAAAGATAAAATTCCCCAAAACTAACCCTTCACTCATCATCATATGGAACTTTTCAGTGCTTAAAGATAGTTGGGTCTGCTCGCAGTGTGTTAAAACCTTTTTCTAGTTTTTCAATGCTTCTTCAAAGTCTTTTCCATACGGAGTAAAATCATCCATGAAAATTTCCATACTATCATTAACCGATTCTGAAAAGATGTCAATCACAGCTCTTTGAAATGTGGCTGGTGCATTGCATAAGACAAAGGGAAGTACTTTGTATGAAAAATTTTCCCAGGGATAGGTGAAGGTAGTTTTATACTGGTCTTCAGGAGCAATTTGGATTTGATTGTACCCACTAAAACCATCCAGGAAGGAGAAAAAATTCTTCCCGGATAAGGTGTCAAGTACTTGATCGATGAAAGGTGGGGGAAAGTGATATTTCTTTGTTGCCTTGTTCAGCTCTCTATAGTCCACACAGACTCTCCATTTACCATTCTTCTTGGGTACTATCACGAGTGGAGACACCCACTCGTTGTCTGAAATGGGATATATAAATCCTGCTTCCAAGAGTTTCTGAATTTCTTCCTTCACTATGTCCCTAAGATTGGGATTCATTCTTCATTGAGGCTGGCACACAGGCCGGGAGTCACTTTTGATATAAATGTGGTGGGTGCACAGATTATAAGGGATGCCCTTCATGTCTTTGTACTCCTAGGAAAATGCCCCCTTGTGTTTTTTTAAGAGAGTGATAGGCGTTCCTGTTCATCTGGGGCAAGACTGGGATTGATATTCAGTGTTTTTCTAGACTCTACCTCGACAGGAACACTTTTTGAATTTTTCAACACTGGAACTATGTGAGTATCACTGACTAATGTCTCCTCTGTGATATTTTCTTGTTCCTCTTCACCTAGAGTAGCATTCAGGATCTGATAAATTTTCTTATTGACAGAAGTGGGTTCACTGATGAAATTATTAATGGCATCATCTTCAGTTTCATCTTTAAAAGTCAAGGCCTTCCCTATCATTAATAATGGATGAACGCCCTCTTCTTCCTCTGGCTCCATCCATAATGGAGTTTCATCTTCTAAGCTCGACCGATCTGGAGGATAGAGAGTGAGGTTCTTTATCTTGGTTCCATCTGCTATGGTCATAGACCCAGACCAATAGCTAATGCAAGCATCAGCTGTAGCTAACTAGGGCCTTCCTAGGATTAATGGGTGTCCTCCTAGTTGTGACTTAGGTTGTAAAACAAAGAATTCAGAAGGATATTCCCAAGAATCAACTAAGATAATGAGGTCATCCAAGGTTCCTTCAAGTTTAATAGTGGATCTATCTACCAGTTCTAAAACGGTAGGATTTGGCCTGAGATTAGTGAGCCCAATTTTCCTTACAGTTTCAATGGTCATGACGTTAATTTTTGTGCCTAATTATACCAGTACGTTGGGTATTTGTGTGCTTCCAATCTACATAGTGACAGTGGGATTCCTAGGGTCGTCGTATTTGGCCAAGAAGTTTTTCCCCATTATTAATTCAGATAATTTCCCTATGACATGAACAGTGGGAGGATCCCTAGGTTTTCTTCCTAGTTTCCTTGTACACAGATCCCGAATGGTTCTGGAATAGATAGGTACATCATGAAGGGCCTGAAGGAGTGGAATTTTAACATAAATATTTTTTAACTCTCCTAAGAGGTTAAATTGAGGTTGTCCGACTACCTTTGGTGATATTAATCTTTCAAGGTATGGTGGTTCCCTAATTAATTGTGTAGGTTATGTGTTGATAAATGTGTCTTTTTGTGTTTCAACCGGCATTTTAGTAGGATGTTCAGTGTATTTAATAATGGGGGTCATTGTATTGGATAACTATTGTTGGTTCATCCTTTCTTCACGCACAGAGGATGCAACATCCTTAGTGATCAAAGGCTCCACTACCCTCCTTGATAGTAAGTAGATGTCGTTTCATGGTACTGGAGTAATGGAGTAAGTAGGCATGTTGGCAGTCTCAAACTCATGGAATTATTTTTTATTTGGGTTGGGGTTAGGTTGAGCAGGAAGCTGTGGTCATATCGACATATTGGGGACATCATTATCCTGGAGTTGCAACAGCCATTGGTGATAAGGCTGAGGGTATTGTTGAGGAGGGTAAGGTTGATAAGGAAACGTTTGATGTGGAAGCTATTGAGGAGGTTGGCTATGGGGGAACTAGTTCCTTGGATGGAAGTTCGTCCATCCAGGAGACCAAGAATTTTGTTGGTTTGGTGGATAAGTCCAAGGGTTCCAGGAGTTAAAATTTTGTATCGGAGGTTGAGAGGGATACAATTGATGGTTAGAATAATATGAAGGGAATTATGTATTCATGTGATGCATATTATTCCAATTATTCATGTTATTTGAAAATGGAAACAAGTATGGAGCCATACCTTGATTTCGAGGCTGCCAGGGCTTTTTCTGTGCAATAAAGTAGGCTGGTTCCACATCTCGAGTTGATTTTTGCCGAACTACCTTCACTTGAGGTAGTGAAGGGAATTCTTTTGTTTCATGGTTCAGCTCGTACAACTGACACACTTCTACCTTGTTGAGTGGGCACTCCTTCAAAGGGTGGTTCTTCCTACATTTAGGGTAGAATATACCAAGTGTGAGATCCTCTACTACTTGTTTCTGCTCTGCCCTCAGGACATCTATTCCTGAGGAGATGGAGATCATCATTTTTGTCTTGAAATTTTCAAGGATATTTCCTATTTCTACCCAGGTGGCTCCTCCATTAGATGAATTTTGTGTTATGTCGAAGACATCATGTTTTAATTTCTCCCATTTGTCCCGTTTGTTGTTCCTGGAAGATCCCCTGGAATGCCTTTTGCATAGTTCAATGATCTTTTCAAAGGACTCCTTTGAGATATCCCCCTTTCCTAACAGGTCCAACATGTCTAGGCAATATTACCTAATCCCACGAAGTAGGATTATTTTGAGCACATCTAACCCCATATTAGTCTGTCCATCTCTCTGCACATTATATAAAATCCTTTCAAAAAAATCTTCTAGACTTCCATCATCCCTTTGTACCATTTTAAATAGTTCTTCTCTCTTATCCTTGGTATTGCAATACTCCTAATATTTATCTAGGAACACCTATTTCATCCGGTCCCAAGTAGTGCCGGTTCCCCCTCCCAAGCTCATGAACCAATGTAGTGCATTGTCCTTCAGAGTGGCAAGAAAAAGTTTCAACTTCTGTGCATTGGTGGTGTAGTCGTAGCTACGACAGAGGATGTCAAATTCAAAAAATAAATTCATCCAGATCCTCTTCCGCTTTTCCATAAAAGTGAGGAGACACTGATGGTGATATATTTTTCATGGGGTCTATGCCCTCTGGCTGTTGAATTGGGAAGTGGAGTGTAGAAATTGTCCCTTCAGGAGGAGAGTTACCCTCGTGATGTTGATTTTCTCCCATTGCTTCTTCGTAATCTTCGGGATTACGTCTGTTGCTCATATCTTCTTCTACTTTATCTTCTCCATCCTTCCACTGATCGTTAAATTTTTTATGGAACTGTGTCCACTCCTCTTCAATCACAACCTTACCATTAATGTGATAGATCAAATCTTAGTTAGCTGATCCCACAATACTAACTATTTCTTGCTCTGCAGGGATATTAGAGGGTGTTGCAGCTCCTCATGTGTTCTCCACTGTGGAAACTGATGTTGCCACTCCAGGGGTAACTTGGCTTCTTCTAATAGGTGTTTCCTGATGGTGAGCCCCAGTAGAAGAATTTGTCCTATCAACCAGGTCGTCAATGAATGTCCTTCCCAATGCTATATTTCTCCCATGGCCTCGACCACCTACAATGTTAGTGTTTTGTTGGGTTCTGGGATTTATAAGAATTTCACGCTGTACCCTTCTCATATTCATGCAACCCAAAACATGCAAACTTAAAAACTAAAGAAAAATGAATAAAGATAATTACTGGATGCAACTACTACGGTGTCTAATAATTATCCTCCCCAGCAATGGTGCCAAAATTTTTGGCACCCTATATGCAAGTTAATTAAATCCAACATACAGAGTGTTCAATATAAATTTTTAACCCAGGTAGGTCTCTTATTTCAAGGATAATGCACACTGTATATGCTTTAAACACTAAGTAGCCGATGATGTAAATGAATGACCCTAATTTCCTGTTCAGCCAAACTCATCCCATAATCTACTTAATCTAGCTTACCTTATTAAGAATGCAATCACAAATACCTTCTTCTAGAATTAAAAGATTCAAGAAATAAACATCTAGATTACTTTTACAGAAAGTTAAATCCTCAATTACCAAACCATCTAAAGATCCATCTCAACTATCTTAATTCAACTTAATCTAGGAATTCAAAGTATAGGAATTAAGTTCTACAATTATAAATGTGAAGGAATAAACTGCAAGGATCTAAAGAAAACAACAATTAAAAGAACTAGGGATGAACAAGGCTATCACATCTATCACACAGTTGCATAAGGGAAAGTTAACCTACATAGTTGACTGTCACACCACACCACTGCAATTTACAGGGGATGCAATTATTGATCATTCAAATAAACACACGGCAAATCGATGACCATTGTAGCTTACTTTAAATAAATGGATTTATCAAAAAATCCAAACCACACAACAAAATAAATAAAATACCTAATTAACTCAGCAATCCCTGCGAGAAGGAAGGCCCATCCTTCACACAGATATGTTGGAAGTAGCACATGTTAGAACGCCAAGATCTAAAGAATCAAACTCCTTGTATTAAAATGGCAGATGAACACACAATCTCAGTCACAACTTATACAATAAATTTGATTAATTTTTCAACCCCTGGCTCGGAATAGATCCCAGTATTTATACAATTAAAATCATAACATCTTCCCACTATTATCAGGAAGCCATGAAGATCTCTTATCTTCAAGCTTCCCCAATTACGATAAGCTATTACAGTCATGGGAAGATGGAAGCAGAAAATATAGGAAGGCTGTAACTTGAGCCAAAAATTATGATCATGATCAATTGAGAAGATACTCCATGGATTGTAGCTATTCTTGAGTAGCAACGCACTGTTTCCTCTGAATCTGTTGCAGCATGTTGCAACTACCTTTATACAGCTTGCATGGAATAGTATCCTTTGACTGCATTCTTTGGGAAATGATGGAATGGATGGTGATCATCTCAGCAATGAATGTTCATCCCTCTCTTGGCATGTTCATCCTGCTACACCTGTATCCTTTACATCTCTAATTATCTTTATAAAACCACCATATGTTAGCATAATTCAAGATGTAAAGCCCTGATTACAACAATCCTATGCATTAATAAAATAAGACAATGATTAACCATACTTGTATGAATTGAGGTACTGAGTGAAGGAAAAACATCTATTTAGTGTACATAATAGAGTAGGATGAGGCAAAAAGCGGTAGGTAAAGGTGGTCAAAAAGGGGTCATTTTCGGGCCCAATAGTTCTACCTTCACCTTGGAGTTGATCTTTGATGATATGAATCCATACTTAGTCACCAATCTAGAAATACCGATCTATCTGGTGCTTGTCATCCCGTTCGTTGTACTCGTCCTAACTTGATTACAACTGTTCCTGGAGTACTTGATGGAATAATCTTCCAATCTTTATTTGCATTAACCTATCCACATTCCACTGTATCTTTCCCAAAAACAAATTCTAAGGGAGACTTTGGCAACTGCAAATACCCAAAACATGTCTCAAATGGAAACTTCTAGGTTGAAGTGTGTATAGCTCTGTTGGAGGCATGATGAACATAATGCAACTGTTCATTCTAAAGCTTAGGATGTTTAGCACAATACCCTTAAAGAAGATGCACAATGGTCTGGTTGTCCACTTCATTTTGTTCATTGGTTTGTGGATGAAATGTTGTGCTTTTATTCATCTTTGTATCCATAAGTTCCCATAAAGATGAGCAAAATTTCCCAAGAAATAGGGAATATTGATAAAAATTAATAGAAGTAGGAATTCCAAAATGGACCCATACATTTTAAATAAAAAATGAGCAGTCATCTCAGTTGTGATATTCTTTTTACAAGGCATGAGTATCCATATTTTACTGGATCTATACACAAAAACATATAAATAATCATGTCTTCTCTAGACATTGGTAAACCTCCTACAAAATCCATTGAAATACTTTCCCATCGACGAGAAGGAACTGGAAGTCGAGTGCACAAGCCTAAATCTCAGTTACTTGGTTTACATGTTGCACACATGACACAACCTTTCACATATTTGGACAATGTATCATTCATTCAAGGCCAATAACAAAACTTTTGTAATTTTTCTAGATTTTTTCCCACTCCAAAACGTCTTGAAATGAGAGAAGTATGATCTTCTCTTATCACATGCACTCTTTCACTTTGTGGAATACAAAAATTATGAAGATGATACAACAACTTGTCATTTATATGATAGTTCAATTCTTCATTTCAATAGCCATGCCTTAGTGATTCATGCACTTCTTTAAAGTCTTCATCCTTAGTCTACTGTTCAACATAACTTGCATGCACTAGAGGACTTTGTTGAATTACAATAGAAGCATTTGTTGGAGGTTTAGATAGCATATATGCCTCTTTGTTCTGAATACCTTTCTTATGCTTAATAACCAAATGAAATGTTGTATAAAATCCATCCACCTGAAATTACTTTATTGATGTAGCTTAGTTTGTGATTGTAAATATTGTAGTGGTTGATGATTAGTATGTATAATTGGTAATTTTTCCACTTTTTTACACTTTGCACTAATGTGTACAACTCTTTGTCATAGGTTGGATAGTTGATTATTGTTTTAGAGAAAGTTTCAGAATGATAGAACATTGGTTTCTTATTTTGCATTAATATTGCCCCCATTGCATAACCACTAACATCAAATTCTATCTCAAATGGCTACTATAGATCCAACATTGCAACTACTAGAGTTGTGTTGATCTTTTCTTTCAGTGTGTCGAAGTGTTTTTGTTCCTTTCCTTCCCACTGAAATAATTTTTTCATGCTTGTTAAAGAATGTAAAGGGGAATCTATGAAGGAGAAGTTTGGAATGATATTCCTTCAGTATTGGGTTGCTCCCACAAATCTTCTTACATCTATTACATTAGTTGGCTTAGGCCAATTTACAATGAACTCCACTTTAGAGGGATCAATATTCAGTTCACCACCCCCTACAATGTAACCTATATAAACTAAGTGTGTCTTTCCAAAATCACATTTGGACATCTTTAGGTACAATTTTCCCCTACAAGTACATCCAATACCTATTTTACATGCTTTACATGCTCTTCCCAAGTTCGACTAAAAATTAAAATACCATCTAAGTAGACTATGATAAAGTCATCAATGAAGGGCCAAAAAACATCATTCATCACCCTGATAAATGTTGTGCGTGCATTACAAATCCTAAACGGAATTACCAACCATTCATACAATCCTTGTTTAGTTTTGAAAGTAGTTTTCCAAATATCAATGTCATGAATACGAATTTGATGATAGCCACTTCATAAGTCTAACTTAGTGAAAAATATTTCATTCTTATGTTGATATAAAAGAACATCAATTCAAGGAAGAGGATACATGTTCTTTATTGTGATTTTTTTCAGTTCACTATCATCAACATGCATACACCATGTGCCATCTTTCTTTGTCACCAAAACATTGGTGAACCACACGGAGAGGAACTTGGAAGAATGTCCCCTCTCTCAAGCAATTGATCTTGAACCTGTTTCTTTATCTCTGCATTCTTAATAATGGAAGACATTTAAATACCAATATTAGGAATAGGTGCATCCTACTATAAATTATTTTCATGTTGAATTTCTCTTTTAGGAGGTAACCCTTTACGTTCTTGGAACAAAATATCATAATCAGATATCACTTTAATCAACTCCTTTCTAAGTTTTGGATCACAACCTTTAAAATATTTAGTTTGTTCAACATATTTTTCTTTTACTATCATAAGAACAAATTTCTTACTTGCATTTACCAAACTCTTCATTTGATTTGAAAGCACTAAAGAAATATTAGTTTTCATGCAATGTGCACGAATGATATATTCAATACCATCTTTAGTGAGTTGATGCATGTTATATTCCTTGTAAAAGATATCCTTCCTATCATACATATATCGAATACCCATCTCAATACCACAGATATCCAATGGAACCATGTCTAGATCTACCTCATCAACAAATCCAAAAGTAATGGCAAACCCAAGTCTACACTATTTTGTAACTTGCAATTGTGCATTATCACATACCCATCCAAGTGGATATGGTTTATGGTGTAACTTAGTTTCCAAATGTAATTTCTTAACTATATTTTCTGAAATGAGGTTTATTGCAATCTACTATAAAAAAGAGTATCAGTTTTTGTATGCTTAGTGATTAATTGAATAAGAAATAACTCACTCCTTTTTCTTTCATCAATAACAGGTTCATTCCTTAAAATGAAACTAGAAGGATTTTTACCTTGAATGCTAGTAGCAACCACATTAGTTCCATCCCCATAATCTAATCCCAAATCATGTTGGATTGATGTTGAGGTAGTCATTTTATATTATTTATTTTGAAACTTCTTGGCTTGAGTTTTAGATGAAGTTTCCAACATCTGGAAGCATCATGACCTTTTTTTAAAATGAGTACATGTAGTTTTTTCTCCTTCCTTCTTTATAGTAGTTGTGTATTTACCTTTTCCCTTACCTTTAAACTTGTTTCCTTCTAGTTTGAAAGTTTTCTTAGAAAATTTTTCTTTGCTATTATTATCCTTCGTCTCTATGTGAGTTGCATGAACACATACCTCATCAAGGTTAGTTAGATTAAACATTAATATCATATTATGTAAATAGATATGCAATCCTCCTATATACTTGAGAAGAGTTTTTTTGGTTGTAGAGAGGTATACCAATTACCTATGCTCTTTTCCTGAATTATTGTGTATACTCTTGTACACTTTGTCCCTTACCTTCCTTAGATTATGCCAGTCCACCATAGCTTATTGTATGTACCGTAATGGATAAAATGTATTTTTTAATGTTGATGTGAACTCATACCAAGAGCAGATGATTTTATTTTTTGTCTCAAGATCCTCTTGAGATATTCTCTCCCACCAGATGGGATTAGTCCCTCCAAGTCAGAGAGAATCCAAACGAATTTTAATGTTATCTTCAGTAAACTTTTGAATCTTACAATAAAATCCAAATTGGCAGGTCCAATTCTCCGAATTATCAGGATTAAGTTATCCATTATACATAGGTAATTCAAACTTAATATCTAGATTCAATTGAGGCACATTAAATTCAATTTTTGCTTTTTGCTTTTCAAATGGAGAAGGCATAGAACCATCAAGATCAGATGGAGAATATGGTGGAGTTTAATGAGGTTCCTCACCACCTCCTTCTTTTTTATCTTCCACATGAGATGGACCTCCTCGTTCAACTTTTTTCCGATATTAACTGATTTTATCTACCATTGTTTGCATTCTCATGAAAGATTTAAGAAATTCCCCTTAAGACGAGATATAAGAAGTTGCTTCTTCTCCTTTTGGTGAATCCATTTTCCCTCTTATTTGACCAATTTATGTATCAAATTCTTCAATTTCTCCTTCACCGCGGTGTATCCTAGATATTGTTAACATTCACAAACTCACAATGCAATGGTTAAACTGCTTTGACACCAAACTTGATCTGAAATTTCAGTATTTTTTTTTAACCATTAAAAATTGCATGTGAACTTTGTATGTTAAAAAATAATAAACATGCTTTAGAGCTGAAATTTAAATGCTTAAACATACATACATAAGCCAATTAATATTATGAAAAGCATGAAAATGAAAGTCCATAACTGATAACGGAGTTCACCCCTCCTGGGACACGTCTTTGCGCCACTTTCAATGAGAAGGTCGATCTTATTAAGTATTCAAAGCTTACATAAATGTGTTTCTAGAACCACTTCTATTTTCAGTCAGTCAAAATAAAAAACAGACAACACCTCCATGGTCCTCTCAAAATTTCAAGAAAAATGAGTATAAAATTAACTACCTT
Organism: Pseudotsuga menziesii; assembly: GCA_001517045.1. Taxonomy (NCBI): domain Eukaryota; kingdom Viridiplantae; phylum Streptophyta; class Pinopsida; order Pinales; family Pinaceae; genus Pseudotsuga; species Pseudotsuga menziesii. The sequence continues at coordinate 14,337 of LPNX011158869.1, read as the reverse complement.
TTCCTGAGGCCTCATCTGGCACACAAGTTGAGAAACTATGTCTTCACAAAAGGAAAAATTGTACGGATTGTATGGATTACCACATCAATATTTATGCCCATTAATGGATGTATTTCTCCTAGAGAACTGGGCCCTGTACTTACCTCGAAATTTGCGCCCGCGTTGTCTCTGTCCTCCCATGGATGTGCAAAATCGTGATTTAAATAACGGTTTTTGGAGTGGTTTTGGACATGGGAAGGAAGGTCATGCACCTATTTTTTGGTGTAAAATCTTCTTTAAACTTTAAATAATATCACCCCGATCCATGTTAAGGATCATGGCTGTAGCATATTGGTAATGCAAGGGAATATGGGGTAGAGGTGTTGGAGACATGTACCACCATACACACTCTTTTTGGTCAAATTGGCCTAGTTAAACCACTATCCTAAGTATAATTGACATTAATTGACATCAGTGAAGCATTAATTGACATCATCCAGTCACACCCACGCCTACCTATAGTCAAGGAGGCTAACTGGAGCATTCCGGGGGTGATTTGAGTGATATTAATGCGCCTAATTGCTGACTGGTGGTTACAATCAGTTCAACCAGTCAGTTAAGGAACCTCCTCTCATTAAATATATTATTTATTATTATTTAATGATCTGTAGTCAACACAGGCGCCTCCACCAACTCTTGATGATCAGTTCAGCTTTAGTTAACCTCATCGGGGTTCATTGAATTCATCGAAGCACTAACACTTGATGGTTGGCTTTCTATGACATGTGTTTGATCTCTTTCAGTTGAGATTCAGTCATTTATTGCACTTTGACTTTAGTTAGGGTTTGGTGAGTCAATTAGGGTTTTAGTCAAGTGGTTAAATGAGTGTGAACCAATGGCTTACAGTCAGTTAAGCTAGACTCACTCATTGAATTCGAATTCCTCATTGATTCAAGCTATTGCTTGACATTGTTATTGTAACTATTCATTGTTTATTGAATATATAGAGAGGAAACCATTCTGGTTCCGAATAACACCATTTCTAAGTTATTTCTTGATTATTTCTTGATGATATTGATTATTTGTTCCTAGATCAATGTGAAAGATTAATATGGTATAAGAGCTTACGGTAGGACGAATATCTATCTCTCAAAAACAAGCTTTTTGACAGATTTCTCCATGAAAAGTGAGCAATAGCTCAAAAATCCAGCACTGTACCAGAAGCTAAGGCTTACCACTCAATACCCCAAGTAAATAAATTGTTGATCAAGCTTGCTTGATTGACTATGCTGGGTGTGATGAAAGCCTAGAATGTGCAAGCTGTCTGACCTTATTTTTCCCTTTATGTTTTGATTTTTATGTTTCTACAGGTGAAGCATTCACTCCAGCACATCCAGATGTCCTCCTCAGCAAATCTCTTGACTCCATACAATTTCCACTCATGGAAAAGTGATATGGAGATTCAGATGCACTCCAAAGTACTTTTTAGAGTCACCATGGACACTGAAGTTGAGCCTAGATCCACCATAGAAAAATCAAGATTCTTGAACAAGAAGGATGAAGCCTTCATATTCTTGTGCCTCTCTATTTCTCGAGACCTTCTCTTCCATCTTACATATTTGAAGACACCGAAAGAAATATGGGACAAATTGGAATCTCTATACAGAAAGCATGATGACTTAAGGGTTTACCAGTTCGAAAATGAACTCATGTCTCTCCAACCTTCCAATTTCGAGACTCTGATTGATTTCTTTACAAAGTTCAAACATATTGTTTTACTCTTGAAGCAATGCAACATGGAGAAGGAGGATGATCAGCTCGTCCTTGCCATACTTTCCAAACTCAGGGCTGATTATTCAGTTTTTGTTTCTACATTCCATGCGGGGAAGCTCACAACCCATGGATGGAAGATTCCTACACTCAATGCCTTCATTGAGTCCCTAACAAATGAACATGACAAGCTTGTCCAGATGGGGATCATCCGATATTCCCATGATCAAGCCCTCCATGTCTCAGGGCCCAAAGATCCGAAGGGTAAAGGAAAGCAGTAGAAAAATCAGAAAACTAAATTTGATGCTCCCAAGCGTAGAGTTGAAAACCAGCAGTATAATGAATCTTTTGGCTCAAGGAAGAACAAAGGAAAAGGGCACAATGGGAAATAAAAAGTCAAGTGTTCTTACTGCTGGAAGGGTTTTCACCTTGAACATGCCTGTATGAAGGAAAAGCTTGATGAAGCAACCTCTCTCCTTGAGAGGAATCACATCAATCTTCTGGAGAGCTTTCGGAGGAGAGATCACCAAGATCGGAAACCATAGCATGAGAGAGGTCATGCCCTCATGGCAAGCACTTCGAAGTCCAAAGCACTGCTGATTGAATCTGGAGCTTTGAATCACATGATGGATGAAAAGACTCCTTTTCATTCTTAGATACTGGCAAATCCATCCCCATCCACATGGGAGATGACTCCACCATCATTTTCGAAGGACAAGGTACTGTAGATCTTGAAAATGGTTTTTTCTCTAATGTTTTGTTTGTACCATCTCTAGCAGCAAATATCCTTAGTGTCTATCAGATGACACATACAGGAATTCCTAAGAGAGTCTATTTCAGCCCAAATGATGTTGAGATAACAGAAATTACATCCAGGAAACTCATTGCAAAAGGTCTTGCAAATCATCATGAAAAAGACTATGAGTTCTCTCACTTTGTTGCGGATGCAAAGCCCACTGCTATGCTAACTCATGGAAATTAGGTTAGTAGGATGTGGCATGAGAGGTTTGGCCATCTTAATTTCAAATATTTGCAGCAATTGCAGAAAAAATCCATGGTTGAAGGCCTCCCGATCATCAAGGCAACCACGGGAATTTGCAAGGGCTGTGTGATTGGAAAACACCCTGAGCACAAGTTCGATCGGGGGAAGGAAAATCGAGCTACAAGCATATTGGGGATGATACATTTTGATATCAGTGGTACAATGCCTATCACATACATGAATGGATCAAGGTACCTCCTTACTTTTATTGATGATTTTTCAAGGTATACATGGGTTTTCTTTCTCAAAAATAAATCAGAAGTATGTGAAAAAATTTCTGAATTGAAGGCCTTGATCGAAAATGCCTCTAGGCTTAAGATCAAGATATTGAGATCTGATAATGGATGGAAGTATGTTATTAAGGATTTTCTGTACATATTCTCCCAAAATGGTATTCAGGTCCAGCATTCAATTCCCTACACTCCCCAGCAAAATGGAGTAGCGGAAGGAAGAACCGATCTATCAAGGAGATGACCACCTGCATGTTGGAGTCAAAGAAGCTTGCTGCAAATTTGTGGGCTGAAGCAATGCATGCTGCAGAATACATTCAGAATAGGGTGCCACACTCATCTGTGAAATTAAATACTCCTTTCAAAGCATACTTCGGACACAAGCCGGATGTGTCGAACCTACGGGTGTTTGGGTCCACTGCATGGGCCCGGATTCCGATTGATAAAAGAAGGGATTTGCAACCGCAAAGCATAGAATTTCTGTTTATTGGGTATCCTGATGAATATAAAGGATTCAAGCTACTAGATATCAATACCAAACAGATCATCGTTGAGAGAAGTGTGAAGTTCGATGAGCCTCTTCAGGAGATGGAACTAGTGAAGGAGAAAACTGTTGAATTTCCTTCCTATTCTACTGAATATTTGGATGATGAAATTGGGGGTGATGACCCTGATTTGGATCCTATGATTTCTGATATCAGTGTGCATAAATAATCAGATGATGAATCAGAACTTGAAGTGCAAAATCATCTTCCTACATGGGCCCAACAGATACTCTCCTCCGCATGAGACAACATTGGAAATCCGGATGATCCAAGGAGAACCCGGTCTGATTTCCAAAGAGCAAGTATTACACTCTCTTGTTCTGATAATTTGCTATCTGAAAATTGCTATTTGATGATTATTTCAGATCCAAAATCCTACTACCATGCTCAGAATGATCCGATATGTCAAGTTGCCATGGATGAAGAGATGAATTCTCTTTAGAAAAACACTACTTGGGAGCTAGTTTCTCTTCCTACGGGAAGGAAATTAGTTCAATGCAAGTGGGTGTTTTGGAAAAATGTTGCTGCTGATGGAAGAATCTGAAAATATAAGGCAAGTCTGGTAGAAAAAGTTTTCTCTCAAGTCCATGGAGTGGACTACCATGAGACCTTTGCACCAGTTGCAAAAATGGACTGCATTCGCCTTGTTTTGGCAATTTCAGCATCCAAGCACTGGGAGGTGCATCACATGGATGTTAATTCAGAATTTATGAAGGGAAATATTCATGAAGCAGCTTGAGGGCTACATCACTGATCCATATTTGGTTTGCAAGCTAAATAAGTCACTATACGGGTTAAAACAGGCCCCAAGAGAGTGGTATTCCAAGACGGATGCCTTTCTTCTCTCGCAAAACTTTTAGTTATGTAGATTAGATCTAAATGGGTATTTACAGCAGCATGATGGTAATATAATTATCATTTTTTTATATTTTGATGACTTT
>LPNX011158856.1:632981-647012 GCA_001517045.1 Pseudotsuga menziesii | reverse complement strand
ACATAGTAGTCCATCGTCTGATTACCGGTCATTGATGTATACCGTTAACAGACGTGAGATCACCCACCGATAATGAAAATGGGAATCAAGGTACTAGAGTACAAACTAACAAGTGTGAATAAATATGTTGAGGTTGAACACTTGAGAGGATCCATCGATCAGGGGACATTGATGTATTCCCAAAACTGTCGATGGCGAGAGAACCTGCCACTGATGACTGCAAGTCTCAAGGCACTCAAAAATGACTCTAGACTCCAATCCCAGAATAAATGATCTGAAGTCGATGGGTTGAAATCCGCTGGAAGGAGGGCATTAAGGCATCCCCCATCATCCAACACGAGGTACTCAGCAAAGCTGTATGATGTGGAAGGACTCGATCATAAGGTGCACGAACCAGTAACTGTACCGGGAATGGCGGACATGCAAAGTCAAGATAACTGAGGAATGGCCGACTCAGGTTTCAACTTCCTTCGAACAAAAGCATAACGGCGTATGGTGACTGAATACAGAAAGCATAGACTTGATATAAAAACTGGGACATCTCTATGATGCAGGAGGCACCAATAGAGGCTCCATAGGGACTGGAATCATAACCAGTCGGTGGAGATAAACTCATACAAACGAGTACAGCTCCTAAAGTCAAACTATAACCCAACCAACGGATGTGATATACAGTGCTCTGTTCGAAGGCGACACGACTCGACAGCTGCCAAAGATAACATCTTTTCCCATCCGGCTTTTTGGTTTTTTAATTTTTTTGGGCCTTTTTCAAATATTTGAAAATCTTGAAAAAAGACTAAACTAGCTTTATAGTTACAGACTAGGAGGAGACGAGTGTCATCAGGGCAAACAAACTAGTTCCAAGCAGTGGAACATACCTATGCTCAATGCAAGGATACATGTGTAGGATATCGACACTCGGGGGAAAATCCCCTCCCGGTAAAAAGGGAATCAAGCTGCGAAGGATATAAAGAAAGGCTCTGCATGGCTAGACATGAGACAAGCTCGGGCTATAAGGCTGAAACGCAATGTCAGGGGAGCTGGCATAAAGCTCAATAAGACAGGAAAAGCTCATGAAAATGCATCCACAACTTGACACAAGGGGAGCCCGGGGGGAACATGGCCAGCATAAGATCAAGAGGAGTATGATGCTCTTGCTAAATGTCATGGCAATACTATACAATGGACTCCCACACCCTAAAGGGAGAAAACATCGGCATGGGCACCAAATACAAATAAGGCTCTATCTAGGGTGCCCATGTAAGGGAAAGCTCTACCACTCGTATCATGCTACTTCTAAAGCAACAAGAAGGTTCCATGACATAAAAGAGTGGGTTCGTACCTAAGGTCATGGTGACATGGTCATAAGGTCATGCAAAATGCAAACGGTGGTGAACCTAACCTATATGCCAGTGTAGGCGTTATACCTGTGAGCGGTACGAATGGTTTCTGGTCACAAAAGAGGCATCCAACAGACAACTTCAGACCCAAGGAAGACCCAACCACACTCACAACCCACCCAGCAACTTCCCACAACATCAGACTCACCAAAAGGGAGGATGTACGCGACTGTATAAAGAACAGCTGCGTATGTACGCGACTTTTGACCAAAAATTCGCATACACAGAGAAGGCAGTGGTAAAAAGTAGGTCAAGGCCAAACCAATAAAGGGGAGTGTCAATGGATGAACATACTATAAAATGCAACCCATAAACAAGGAGAGACAAAGAGCAAGTCAATCATATCAAAACAGACTCAGGTAGTGCCAAAGGAGACTCAGCAACAAACAGCATTCACCCAGCAACCCACAATCTTCCACAAAAAGATAAAAACCAGGGTATACGTGACTGTTAGCAGTAAACCCACGTGTATACGCGGAAATGCCAGAGGAATCCGCGTGTATACGCGACTGTAAATTCAAAACCCGCGTACAGAAAGAAAAAGGTGCATAAAACAAGACAAACAAGCAGACTGAGACAAACTTTACTCCAATCAGACTCTACCAGGCATACATGCCCCCAGTCCCGACACAGAAACAAGAGATAGAGAGCATTTCAAATACATTGAATGCCAAAAGATCAACCCCCAAAGGACAATTACTAGGAACTCCCCAGCGGAGTCGCCAATTCTGTTACGGAGAGAAATTCCTATGGCTTGGGGTACCACAACAGACAGCTAGACTCCAGAAATCAATCTTTCCCAATATGCAATAGAAACAAACAATCTAACACTAAAGGATCGAACCTCGTACCTTATTCCGGACGGTTGTAGTAGATCCCCATTGAGCTTTCCAATCTTCAGCTTGAATTGTTATAGCACGTCCTCAACAACAAATAAACAATACAAGCATACTATATTTCATGGTGTTAGATCTATTCTAGCATATATAATCAATAATGTAAAAGCATTTGACATATTCCAATGGAAACAATATTCATTCAAATACACATTACTCGATAGGAAAAGATATTTCTATTAATAAGAATTAGAGATTACAAGTGACAACCTCTAACGGCACGTCTGCGAATCGGAGAAACTGAATCCCCCACTTGGGCCTCCACCACCTCAATCCTCCATCACTTTGATAGCAAGCTTACTAACAAAGGGCAAGCTTGGGAAGAACACAACAGTGCTCCAAGGGACAAAGGGATGCAGACTCAAGCATAAAGTTCTGGCAACAATGGACTATAATTTCGATGCTCTCAATTTTCTCTTCTCTTTCTCCCCCCCCTTCTTCAATGTACCAAAGGGTTCCTTATATAGCTTCACATGGGATAATGAAGGGTCGAATCCGAGAAATCTCAAGGCATATGGAAGGCCAAGAGTCGAATGAGTCGGATCCAAGTCAAGGAAAAGTCCAAAAAGATTTGGATTTATGCACACATCCCGATGTACGCGACTATAGGGGAAATATCCGCGTATGTACGCGGATATCGAGGGAAAAGCCGCGTATATCAATATTCTAATGTTTTTAGGGATGATCAAGGTAACATTAAAAGATATAAAGTGGTCCAAAGGGGCTAATGAGTCTGCAGTGGGACAAGGGAAGGCCATACAATGTGTGATTCACCTAGTGTGGTGAAATCCGTTATAACAGGTTCTTGAGTGAGAGGCTTGTAGAGTTTGTGGATCAAAATCCCATGGGAAAAAGAACAACACCAAAGCTTGGTTGTAATATTTCCATTTATTTCCATTAATGCAATGTGTTTTCCCTGTCTTGTAAACTTTGTGTGATCTATGAATCATTGTTTATTATCTTTCTCTTCAATCAGTGATATAGATTATCTTGATTATCTTGTATGTTTCTGTTGCTTTGTTGGTTCTAATCTGTGTAGGTTATTTGAACATCAATTGAGATAAGGATCTCCAAGCGGTAAGGACAACCTTCAGAGGGAAGGTAAAGGTTTAATACAGTCAAGTAATATTTCCAAATCTAGTGAAATGATTTCATAGTTGTCTCTACTTTGTTCTATATCAACCACATGTAGTCTAAGGAAACAATATTTGTACGCATTGATTGATAATTTCCGCTAACAAAACTGGCGACCATACTTGGGAACGATTTAGATATATGCATTTTATTCATTAGTTTTCTTTGATTTTCATTATAAACTCTTGATCCCTCTCTTTCCCATTTAAGGATTTAAGGTGTGAAATTCATCTTATGTTAGTTCCAATTTTCCTTTGCAGGTTAGTATCCGCTTTATGGAAATTACATTTTATTTAGTGATTGTTTCTTTCAAAGGAAGTTTATTATTTTTTGAATCTTTGGTTGCACCTACGCACTTAGGTCATTTGTACAGAGCATCAACCCCTTTTTGACACCTTTTGTGTGCTTTGATAGAGTGCTACCGAAGCCTCTTCCCCAGAGACAGAATGTGTTTCCAACGCCTTTCCGCAATGAGAAAATTTTGTTATCCAGTTGAGGACTCCTTGGTCCATCCCTGCAATGTGCGCCTAGGTAGGTATTCAATAGATTTTTAAGACTCTTTTGAAAATTTGATGTTTGGTTTGGGTTTTTTTATTCTGTTACATTGGTTATTGTCAGATCTATAAGTGTGGTTTGACTCTGAGTCTATCTTCAAGTCAGATCTTGTAATATAAACTTTGTAACAACTTCAAAAGTTAGTGACTATTGTGTCTTTGAAGTTTAGTCTTAGGTATCAGTGTTTGTGTTTAGATCTCTGATAAGTCTTTTAGATCCATAAAAATAGAATTTTATAGTTTTCTTATGCTCTTGTAGGATAATTTTTAGTTGTTCTTTTCATTTCCATTTCAAAAATATAAAAAAAAGTTAGGTCCATTACTTTTAGTTTTGATTAGTTGTTTGAATCTAATTGATAGAGTACACTGGTAGTTGTTTTTTCTTTTTCGAGTTTATTTTTGGGAATCATAGAAGTAAAAACATTAGTGATTTTTTTTTAATGTTGTAAGAGATCTCGTTTGAATAAGCATTAGGAGGTTTTGTGTGTTTGGAAATTTTCGAAGTTCGAAGGATGAATTATCAAAGTTGTATGGTGTTTTCATTGATTGTTTGAAAGGAAATATATCTCCTTTACTCTAGATAGAATTCATCGAAAATATAATTTCATCTCATTTAGACATTGTATTAGTCTTGAAGTCATTATACACTCCATAAAGTCTATTAACTGTCAAAGATAAAATTAAGCGGTAGCTTAGGTTAAAATATTTAGAAAATTGAGTGATAAGTTAGAAGATGTGTTTCGACGTCTATAAACATAGGAGTTGTTGTTTATTTCTTGCACTACATCTCGAGGAATGTGCGGTTCTTCCATGTACTAATCGGTATATGGAACGGATTTTCACATACCCTTTAGGTATATAGAAATGTTCTTCATGTACTCGATGGTATATTAGAAAGCCCCTTTTGAACGATTGTGCATTAGACAACACTAAGATAGATTTAAAAGCCGACGAACTTTGAGTATATCAGGAGACCATTCTAGTATCCTGTAACTAACTAAGAAAATCCATTTTTCCTTATTGTTAGAGCAATACAATGAGAACAACACTCGGGGAGATACTACTCACATACCATTTAGGTAATTGGGTATATAGACAAGGGTACGGTTCCAATCCTCGTCGCGTTTTACTATTGGACCTTGCGGTATATCGCAAGTTGTGACGACTTGCCACTCCTAGTAAGGATATGGATTTTCAACCGCTCTTATCACCTAAGTTTTCTTGTATCCTTAGCTTGTTTAGGACTTTTGTGTGTGATATTTTCGAATATAAAACTCTTAGCGTAAAAGTTTTTATCCAAAATTCTGGCTGAGCCACCTGAGAGAAGATCTTGTAGGCTGCAAGTTTTACCACCTGAATATATTCCCACCGAGGAAGGAAGGAAAGGGGAAACCATGGACCAACCTATTACGACCGATCCACATGTAGAATAAATTCTAGTTACTGAATCCAAGGAAAACTATTCTTCTTTCGAAAATCCATCTACCCCTACTCCGATAGTGGTTCAACAACCTTCTTCGCATGACTCAACTTTTCGCTTTCCATTAGAAGGGTATTCTGGAGAAAAAGATTGGATTTTTTCCTAGACTTAAGATGATCTCGTAGCATCGAAATTCATTCCAACTGCTCCATTCTGGGATACTTCCTTGGGACAAACCATTTCCGAATATGGAACTACTACTTTGTCATATGTTACACCCCCGTGAGATACAATATTTATCCCAAACGATGATTTTTTTAGACCAATTCATGATACCGTGTCCCATTTGCATAGATCCATTGGAGAGAATTTAAGAAGAAAGAGTTTATCTCTCTTACCTACCCATTCAGAAATGACCAATCCTGAATACCATGCTCCCATTTGGTCTCATGTCACTATTGTTTCATAAATACTAGTTGAAAATGTGGTTTCTTATGACCCAAGTCAACCTTCTATCCCAACGTCATCAAAATATCCCATCTGTTTCAAATTCTCCTGTAAATTCCAAGACTGGGGGGGAATCCCAATACCAAGTTACTTCAACAACTACGAGAACGATTTCAAATGTTGGGCAGTGTCGCTTTAGGGAACCCAATAGTTAGCGTACATTCCATGACTGTAAATGTGGTTATCCCTTCTCCCATAACAATATAACCATCATGGGTACAACACATATCTATTCAAACAACATGGATTTATACTTATCTGGGAAATCAACCTACAATGCTTAATAAAACTTATCAACTAGTTTCCTCGGGAAATGTTTTTCCTAGGATCCTTTACCCTGGAAATATGAATACCCCATGCGGGAAAACTAATTGGGAGAATGTCCCCATACCAGGGAAACCACTTGTGAATTCACCTGGAGGGCCACCTAGGGGACCACCCGGTGGACCACATAATAGACCACTGAGAGGACCACCTTCGGGACCACTTGGTGAACCACTTAGTGGATCACCAGGAGGACCACCCGACGAACCACTGGGAGGACTTCCTGGAGGATCGCCGGGAGGATCACCTGGAAATATAGCACCATAGAACCAACCCATTATATGAGGATCATCATCACCTATTTATCAATCAACTTATGTCTCTACTAGTACACATATGCGTTATCAATACTTCCAGTATTCACAACCAAATCAACAATTACCATTTCTGGCTACACTTGATCTGTCATATTTGTCATGATTGATTTATGATCCTATTCACCATCATCCTTCGTTGTTAGCTATTCCTATAAAGTTAGCTTCATATATACCAAAATTTGATGGTAAACCTGGTGAAGATCCAAAAAACCACGTGATGAATTATAATTTGTGGTGTTCATCTAATTCTCTCATGGATAGTTCTATTTGTTTGAGACTTTCAAAGGACCCCCACCAAAACTGCCGCTAAATGGTATATGGTGAATAAACCCCTTTATGGGATGAAGTAGGAACCATGTGTTTGTTACTCTAGGATCAATGATACATGTTAGGTCTATGATTCATCAAAACTTTTAAACATCCCAATATTTATTATTTAATTAATAGATTTGACCTGCTTGTTTTGGTCTTGCATGTAGAGTACTAGGTATTTATATGGAGTTTTGAGAAGCTCGTAGTAGAGTGAAATTTCAAGTTGCAATGAGAAGTTAATATGAAGGACATTGGATTGACACAACATTTATTGGGTCTAGAGGTATGTTAGAGCCTTGCAAGGTGTTCCTATGATAGGCTAAATATGTAGTTGATTTTTTAAATAGATTTATAATGATGGATTATAATCCCTTAACTACTCCCATGGTCTAAATCTACTTATTGATTGAACTCAAATTTGGTAGATTTGGCTTTGGTGTATACACAGTTGATTGTATATTTAAAGTGTATGTTCGATCATATATTAGATATATATTTAACAATGAACATCTTGATCTAGTATATGTTTGAACTTAAGCAAATTCACAAGGTAGATGAACATAATGTACTTTTTCACATGAATGGAACAATAAACTATGGTCTAATGTATGCAAGAGATTATGAGATGATTTTTCATGGGTTTATTGATTCTTATTGGAAAGGTGATGCATGGGTAGAAATCTTACTTCGATTTTTTAATCCAGTTTGGGTTCATAGGTGATTTCCTATTTTAGTAGGAAGCATAATTTAGTGGCGTTGAGTTAAATAGAGGTAAAATACATTATATCCAACACTACCAATTACAGTGAATCCATTTAGTTTCACATGTTGATGATAGAACAAACAGGTGAGACATTGGATCCCATTTTGGTCGACTCTGACAGTCATATTTTTATTAAGCTCTCTAAAAACCCAATATTCCATTACCACATTTAAATACAATGAAATTGAGTACCACTTTATTTGAGATATATTTCAAAAGGGAATAGTGCCTCTTGAGTATGTTTGAATAGAGAAAGAGGTTGTAGATAGATTTATTAAGACCCTTGCAAATTAAAAGTTCAAGAATTTAGGGAGAGACTGGGAATGGTGGAGAACACTTTCATCACTAAGAGAGAGTGATATATTTTTAGTGTTTATATCTATTATTATTATCTACTACACTATGGTACACACATGGGTAGATCCATACACAACAAGTTCACACAATAGTCTATTAGGTTCCTATGCATTGTAGAGTAAGATGGACTTCCAATTCTATAGGTAGGATATGGAAACATGCATGCCTATAGCATACATGCAATAAACTAAGTTTATTTCATGTTTTGTCACCTTTAATTCAATAAAGTTCCTTGTTTACTAATTGTCGGTTCATTTAAATCTTGTATTTCAATTCAACTTTCAATTCAGTTTAGTTAGACACATTCACGATGTATTCTTATACAGGGGAACATAATTAGTGTGCATGAGGATATGTGTGAAGGAAAAAATCCTAAGTGTGCATGCATGCATGACATAATGATCCTCTAGTTGAAGAACATTAACTTTGGGATTGTTATCCATGCAAGAGGATGAACTAGTTGAATTGATTAGGGTTAGATCTTGAGGGAGACTCTTGCATGTGTTTAGTTTCACCACATATTCTCTCTTCCTCATAGTATATTGTAATATCCCCAAATTTGAATACATGAGATATTAACTCTAATACCAAGAATCAATTAGAAAACTCATTACTAGGAGTTGGAAATGCATTGGGATTGACTAGACTTCTTGGAAACAATGCTAGGTTCTTCTAAAACTAACATAGAATCAGGTGATGGATAATAAATTAGATAATTAAAGGTATGAAAAAATACATCAGAGACTCATTAGTTCATAATTCATTCATAGTTAGCACAAAATATGCACAATTCTCAAGTTTCCTTTACACAAAGCACTGGGACCATTTAGGTTTCGAGCATCAACGAGGATGAAGGCTACTTATATGATCCTGGGAACCTCATAATATTCAAACTAGATATATTATATTGGAATGTCAAAATAAGAGGTTTAGATAAATTTTTACACAGTTTGGGAGTAATATTTTAGCTAACAAAATTCTAGGACAGCTCAGATAATCTTTATTCATGGCTTCCCAAATGAACTCAAAGTATTTCAAATTTTCAAAGTGAGAAATTTATTATGTTAATTAGGATGTTAAATAACTTCATAAACAGAAATCATTTGAATTCATGGAGTATAATTTCATTTACAGGAAGATTACTAAAAACTAGACAATTTCTATGCAAATCTAGACAAGGTCTTGGAGATAACTTTAGAAATACAAAATTTTGTATTGAAATAAATTCAGGATGGATAAAAATGGTTTATAATCATAAATTAAATTCATATGGGATGCCATAAAGGATTCATATTTACATATGGACTTGACTTCTTCACACAATGATAGAGAATAGAAGAAAAGGAAGAAGAATATGAATATTTGAACGGTGGAATGATATTTCTTCTTCTTGGATTTCAAACTTGCTTGATGATTCTTCAAAACCTGAAATAAAAATCAGTGGAAATGGATGAATTCCATCGTGCTCTCAATAACAAGGGCACATCTCCCAAGTCATAGAAGTAAAATTGCTCTCAATACAAAACACAAACTGTCAAAATATGTGATAGTGATACAATATCCTTATTTTATAGACCCATTTTGCTTCAAGGTTGAATTTACTCTTGATGTGGTCCACTTCCTCAACCAATGCACCCTCATGAGTGGATATAAACTTGCTTTGCTTTTCGAGCTTTTCTTTTTGCTTTCTTCCTTTGCTCCTTTATCCTACTTTATTGTTTTCTCCTGGTTTTTTTTCTTTATTTTGCTTTTCTGATTTTGGACTGCTTTATCCCACTTTTCCTTCTTTATCCTTATTTTCTGTTTTATCCTTCTTTTTTGATTTTAGCCTACTTTTCTACTTTATAATCATTTGGAGAAATTTCAACTCAAAAATGGGCCTTTTAACCATAATTCAAATTCCATGTCATCATGTGTTAGCCAATGAAATTGATTTAAATTTGAAATTCCGTATAAGTCTTAAACAATTTTTTAATATAAATTTGGGGATAGGTATCATAAAAAAAACTACTTTTTTTGTTCGTATTTTTGACATATCTCCCTTTGTTTTTACCCAAATTTCGATCGGGAGAGCTCCCTGGATGCGAAATCAAATTCTGCATCCAATGAGTACACACTCTACATACTTTTGACAGACCCCACTACCCCAAAAACAAGAAATACATGAAAAAACATGTTGATGATGTCATCATCACATTTTCAGGTATTTCTTGTTTTAGGGGTAGCGGGGTCCATAAAAAGTAGGCCAAGTGGGTACTCGTTGGATGCGGAATTTAATTTCGCATCCAAAAATCTCTCCCGATTGAAATTTGAGTAAAATCATAGGGAGATATGTCGAAAATACGAACAAAAAAAGTAGTTTTTTTCTTTTCTTCCTCCAAAATTAATAAATATTATTGTATTATTTTAACTATTATTTTATTATTTTTCTTAGGAGGCCAATTTTGAGTTGAAATTTCCTCTAATGATTTTTCTACTTTCCTCCTTTGTGCCAACTTTTCTTGTTTTATTTTATTTCCTTTTTCTTTTCTTCTTTGGATTGTTTCTCTTTTCTTTCCTAGTTTTCAACTTCCTTGTTTTCAAACCTAATATCCTAACATGCCCCACTTGTCCCACTATCTTTATTAATTTATTTAAGATAAAAAAATTCATGGAAAATAATTTATCTAATAGTGCATCTTCAACTTTAGGAGATAATAACTACTACTATTAATTAATTGCCTTGTTTCAAAATCTAATATGAAGAAATTAATGGAATTTCCTCTTAAAACCATAGGGACTAATTGGCTAATGGAAATATCCATATCTCACAAAATGGATACATGACAGTCCTTCCCTCCCAAAACTTGATTGTCCTCAAGCAAGGGAAAATATGAATGACAAAACATTTGTACTCTTTTCCACAAACTTATTCAAACTGCTACATACACCATTTGAATTTCATCCCCTTCCTAGGTGACTCCTTTAGTAATCTTACCTTTGTAAATCCTTCACCATTAACTCCTACATGACCATGCTTTCATAATAATCCATGGCTAATTGTGTTGCAAGGTTTGGATTGAGTTGTGAACAAAACATGCAGAAAGGCCAACCTCTTTTTAAAGCACTTCGGATGGAAATAATAATGCTTTGGTAGACTTCCATTCCTATCAATAAGAGGATATGTTTGGTACATAAGGGATGATTCAATGATCTTTCCTGAAACACAACTATCATGCACCAAAATATTAGTGAAAATCATCAAATCAAGTCTTGGACAATTGTGATTTACCCATTTATGCTCCTGAAGTGGTAGAGAGTGTATGAGATAAATATGATCCACTTCATATTATTGACATTGTGTGCAAACATTTTCATAATCCCATCCCTCATCATTGAGGCCTCTCCATGGAACCATAAGCACAAATGATCGAGTGAAACCAAGTGTGGCTAACATTGAACAAGTTCCCATCACCTTCTTCATTCCTTTGAAAAATCTTCTAGAGTCTTCATCCCATGGAAAAATTCTTTGACTTATGTGGGAATCCATATATGTTACGAATTGAAATGAATCTCTACATGGTGCATCACCCTTACCATGATCACTCATACAACCAAAATGCCATACCTCTATCCTTCCAAATTCATGTTCAACAAATTGATATGCAAGGATTGCTCTACCCAAATTCATGACATAGGTTTCAAACCAAAAGTGCACTTCCTTCAACACCATATCATGAACCAAACTGTAATCAAAGAGAATAAACACAAGATTAACAAATTGCTTTATATATTATCTTCTCATGTAAGATGGTGAATCCATAGGTGTGCAAACCAAGCCAATTCTCATGCATAAAAATCCAAAATGGTCATAATGGAAACAAAGGGATGTTTCTTGAAAAATATTTTCTTTCAAGAGAATAAAATGATGATGGCCAAAGTAGATATCAATTTTTGGAGAGGAATTAACCTTATGCATCTATTTCCTTTTGAGAGGTGTCTCTATCCCACATACTTCTACATGAATCTTCTAGCTGAAATAGTTGAGACCAAAGATGATCCCAAGGTCCCAAATAAATCTCATATTGAGGAAGTATCTCTTACTCCCTCCTATACACTGCTTGGTGTATCCACCAAAAGACTCATGAAAACTCCCAACCCACCAAGCAGGAGAGTATTGATTCCATCTACCATATGATTTTCCATGTGGGAAATCAAACCATTTCTCCTCATGGATGAACTTGTAGAAATGAAGGATAGCTTTACCTCCTAGATTCCACTGAGTATGTTGCATTCTCCCAAACACATATAAAAAACAATCGGTCACTCTAGGTAATACTTGGACCCCATGCTTTATGTAACATTTCATTGAACATCATATTCATTAGATACAACAATGTTTGGATCTCACCTTGGACCAATTTTCTTCTTGCATGAACTACTTTTATCAATATGTCATGAGTGCAAGATGAATTTATCTTGCATGGTGATTTGAAATATTCCACGTGGTTGTTGTTAAATTTTTCATATGCTTAGCTAAGACATCAGTATTTCATTTCATTTTCATGACAAAAGCATATAAACAGGATCACTGAAAGATAGACAAGCACAACCATAAAAAAAGGAACACAAAGATTTATCCTGGGAAAACCCTAAAGGGAAAAACCCAGCAAAAGCTTCCTCAATATAGATGCCCAAAAAGATAAAAGATAAAACCAACAAGGAGATCAAAGCCCGATCCTCCTCCTTCTCCAGCTACTTCTCTTCTCCACTAATGCGCTACAAAAGTGAGAGTGTGTGTGTCCCAAACGAGGAGCACTACACCTCTATTTATATTCATCCGTTCACTTAAGTTAACTCATTTGACATGTAGGCTCGAGTTAAATCATGTCGGCTCGAGTTACACATGTAGGTTCAAGTAACCACACTGGGGTGCTAATGACCCACCTTTACAATTAGAGGGGACTACCTCATGACTCTTATTAGATCTTCCAATTAGGAGCATCGGGGTACAATGTAATACAAGTGGTTCACCCGGTAGGACCATCGGGGACCACAAAAAAATACATATAGAATATTCTTCGAAGTTACAATATTTCAACACTCCCCCTTAACAAGAAGGGTATTCTACAGCAACATCAACAACAACAAGAGTAGAGATAGGGGACATCATCAACATCAGCAGGGTAACACATCTATAAATCATTGGAATCTTTTCAACATCATGTAGTCTTCATCTTCAACCATCAGCAACATCTTCAATCTTTGATCAGCAACATCTTCAGCATTTTGATCTTTCAATTAGCAACGACATCTTCAGCACTTGAACCTTTCGATCAACAACATCTTCAGCACTTTTCCTGTTCGATCAGCAACAACATCTTCAGCATTTTGACCTTTCGATCAGCAACATCTTCAGCACTTTGACTTTTCGACCAACAACAACATCTTCAGTATTTTGTCCTTTCGATCAGCAACATCTTCAGCATTTTGAATTTTTGATTAGCAACAACATCTTCAGCACCTTGACCTTTCAATCATCAGCAACATCTTCAGTACTTTGATCTCTCGATCAGCAATATCATCATCAACACTTTTCCCTTTCGATCAGCAACAACATCATCATCATCATATTCTGATCTGTCGATCATAATCATCATCACATTCTGATCTTTCGATCACAAACATCATCATCATAGAAACATCATCATCATACTCTGATATTTCGATTAGAAACATCATAATCATAGCGCGTCATCATCATACTCTGATCTTTTCGATCAGTACGTCATCATCATCATACTCTGATCTTTCGATCAGTACGTCATCATCATCATACTCTGATCTTTCGATTCAGTACGGCATCATCATCAGCAGCAACAACCTGCAATCCACAACTCAAAGACAAAAAGTCTTTGGATCACTTTTGGACTTAAAGTCCAGGGATGATACAATCCCACCACATTCTCGACAACCTAAGTTACCAGATTGATTATGGGAGAATCAGTCCCTATCAATTTAGGACTAAGTCCAAGGACAATGCAATCCTACCACATTCTCGACAACTG
>LPNX011158856.1:584184-632937 GCA_001517045.1 Pseudotsuga menziesii | reverse complement strand
TGTCCTGGGATGATACAATCCCTCTTCATTCTCGAAGACCGAGGTCTCCAGATCACTTTAGGGAAAGTGCCCAGGGATGATACAATCCCACCACGTTCTCAAGGACCGAGGTCACTAGATCTATTGTGGACAGATGTCCCAGGATGATACAATCCCTCTTCATTCTCGAGGACCGAGGTCTCCGGATCACTTTAGGGAAAATTCCCAGGGATGATACAATCCCACTGCAACATCACTACTCCCCCTTTCGAGGAAGGTCTTTCTGAACAACACCAAGCTTGTCTCGAAAGTGTTCGAACTCTACTCGAGGAAGATCCTTCGTCAGTACATCATCATCCAAACCATCATCATCTACATCTTCAATATTTGAATGCTGATCTAGCACCATCTGTATTTCCAGTATGTGAATACTAAAAGCATCATCATCTATATATTCAATATAGAAATACTGAAATCATCATCATCTATATCTTCAATATGGGAATACTGAAACATCATCATCTCTATATTCAGTATAGAAATACTAAATCACCATCATCTGCATCTATAGTATCATTATCTTCATCTTATCTTGTATGTAGAAATACCGAATTTCTACGTGTTATGTGGAACACAGGGTTCTTTGACATCACAACTGTGGTTATCACATAGAATCATTGTTGTGTCCATCTTTAGGTCAAAGAGACCTAATATCAGCTTCTGAAGCCATATGGCTTCACAACTTAGTAGAGCAATCTGCTATGTATTCTGCTTCAACCATGCTAAGAGAAACACTGGACTGTTTCCTGCTAAACCATGAACTCATAGCAGACCTCAAACAAAAGCATATACCTGATTTGCTTTTCCTGTTTGAGATACTTCCAGCCCAATCTGCATCTATGTAGCCATACAATCTATACTCATGGTTACCATCATAGTATAGACCAAAGTCTATAGTCCCTTTCAGATATCTCATCACATGTTTTGCAGCTACTAGGTGAACCCGTTTTGGTTGAACAAGATATTGACTTAAGGTGTTCACAGCAAAACAAATGTCTGGTTTGGTATTTGTTAAGTACATCAATGACCCAATGATTTGTCTATAGTGAGTCACATCCACTAACTCTAATGAGTCATCAACTAACAGCTTCAGGTTGGAGTCCATGGGTGTGCCCATGACTTTGCATTTCAACATATTGAATCTCTTCAATATCTCTACCACATACTTTCCCTGGTTGAGAAAGATTCCTTCTGAACTTTGCCATACTTCCAGACCTAGGAAATAATGCATTAACCCAAGGTCTTTCATCTCAAATTCTTCTGCTAGTTTCTTCTTGCTTTCCATGATCTGTTTCTCATTCCCTGTCAAGAATAAGTCATCCACATATAGTAATAGAATGACAGGTACATATTCTACAACCTTGTAGGAAAGGTTAGGATCTACTTTACTCTTGGAAAATCCCATGCTCATCAGGAAACTATCTATTCTTCCATACCAAGATCTAGGAGCTTGCTTCAGGCCATAGAGGGCCTTCTTCAACTTGCATACTTGATTCCTTCTATCTTCAGCTTCAAATCCTCATGACTATTCGATGTAAAACTCTTCCTCAATCATACCATTAAGGAAGGCTTGTCTTTACTTCATCATGGAAGAAACTACCATGATAGTTTTGAAGGAAATGTACCTTGCTTCCTGGAGTAAGTGTCTCTTCAGAATTAATTCCCTCTTTCTGATAGAAACCTCTAGCCACAACTCTTACCTTACTTCTATCAGCAACATATCTTATCTTGCAAATCCATTTGGAAGATACCACATTTATCATTCTAGTATCACAACATCTTCTATGAGTTTGTCTTCTTAGGTCATCAACATATCCTAGTCTTCTGCATTCAACCTTGAAGGTTGGAACCCACTTTACTCTTGGTAAAGTCTCGATCCATCACAAAGCTATCCATCATGTCGTACCATGTCGAACTCAGATATAATTTTCTATAGTCACTCCCCCTGAAGTGGAGTATCATCTTCCCTCTTCATTCTGTTCAGATGGTTCTATGCTTGATATATACTGGTCAATAGAGTATGTCATGTCATAGTCTATTCTTTCTGGGGAGAATCACGAACCTTGCTTTGTACACTTGTTCCATCATATCGTATACATCATTCCCCATGATCAACTGTTATTCTTTGATCATAGCATTCTTTTCTTCATCTTGAGTTATCTCTTGTACCCATGGTGGTCTTCATCCTTCAAGGTGGATCTACCACTCTCTGAAGCTCTTTCTTCCGTCATGGTATCTCTGACCCTGGGAGCTTTAGATTCATGTTCATTGGAGTGGATCTTGAATTGTCATCACTTGTTCTTTGGAACAAGTCTCATCCTTATTTTATTGTAGGAGGTTGTACATGACCTTTCCTACAATTCAAATGCATCAGTTGCATGGTTAGAACTATTTCATAAAACATATGCATAACGACAAATTCTTATGCATCATGCAACTATTTAGTCAATACAACATTTATAAACTTTCTAGATGCCTTCCATCTCCACCATGACATTATTGAGATTGTGCACTAATCCAATATGTCAGCAAAGAGGTTTGATAAGTAGCAATGGAGAGTTGTATAGCACCATGAGCTACTTACCCATCACATGCATATCAGAAGTATACAGTCATTAATGCAAACATTTTATCATGCATAACACATCAACTGAATATAATCAAATTTATAACAAAACAATATCATGAAATGACAATTGAATACTTATCTTTTATTTGTTTCATGGGTATACTCCTTCTTGAGTCTTCAGCTTCATCATCTTCTTCATTCATGATAGCATTGTTTCTTATCCAAATGCTGAGGTGGATAAGAAGTTCTTCAAGAGTTGAGATCTTCATATTCCTCATTGATTGAGGGATCTTCTTTGGAAGATGAGAGCTTGATCTTCAGAGACGAGCTTCTTCTTCTTCCCAAAGTCTGCTGAAAGTAACTACTTCCTTCTGGAACACATTTCTTGAATGAATGAATTCCATGATCCTGGAAAGCCATTAAAGGTGGCCATCACCACTTCTGCATTCTTCACTTCTTCTTTCCCCGCTTGAAGTTTTCCTCTGATTTGAGAGATCCTTATGACTGCATGGTCTCTGCATTTTGGATCTTCATATTCTTCAGCTGATTTCTTAAGGTCATATTCCAATCTATGTTCTTCCCTTCAAATAGCTTGGTCAAGGAATCAAACCTCATCGATGTCTTTAGAAAAAACACTTGTAGTACAAGTTGATTCATAACTGAATCATCAATGATCTTCTGGGATTTGACCAAGTTCTTCTTGAGAAAGGCTTGTAGCCTCATCTCCCTTTGAAACTGGAACCTCTATGCTCATGTAGGTGTCCAATCCATTTTCTTCAGAGAGATCATATACTTCTAGGCTTGGAAGTTTTCAACTTCCCCAAGCTTATCATCAAGTTGATGTCATAGATCACTTTGAAATGAGACCTCAAATGAACATAGCAAAGGATTAGATCTTACTGATTTGAGGTGTCCGTCCTGGTTCCAGAGCTGGCTGATCTAGGGTTTGTCACAGAAACCCTAATTTCAAAAACTTGGAATCTTTCAGATCTTTTTGGCTATATCTCTTTAAATGGATCTGTCCAATGTATTCCATTTCTGAAAACAGTGGAGGGAAGCTCCCGGAACAGGAAGCCCTGATTTTCCAATTTCTTCAGCAGAAATTCCTGTTAATGTTTCTGTGATATCTCTGACTTTTCTACTCCTCTATGTTTGAAATGTTTTACTGAGGTAACCTCACATTTCCCTGATCCAAAACCATAGGTTTCATCAGAATTGGTTTCACCATTTTGGATTTATGATCCTTTTCCCAAGGTAACCTGTTACATGACTGTTCAGAACAGTGAAGTTGTACGGCATGCCACGTGTCACTGGTTCATCTTCTGAGTCTGATATTTAGACCAAAAAAATTAAATTCCATTCCATTTCTGGAACATCTTCATGAATTCCATTTGGACCTCTGTAGCCCAAGATATTGCAATTCTCCCTAGGTGTCCTGTTTAGGGATGAATTCTGGAAGAGTCTGGAACCCTAACTCGGAGAGAGCATATCTCCTGGAATAAAGAGAACATGAGGATGAATTTTGGAGACAGTGTTCATAAGGATTTTATCTTCGTCCCCTAGAATTTTCAGCTCTTGATCCTTCTCCAATATAGGAATATAGTGAATGTACCAAAACGTAGCAGTTTTAGTATTTAGGGTTTTTCTAGCTCGGGGTCAAACTAGGGTTTGACTTTCCCAGAGTTTTACCCAACCAAATTTCTTGATCCAGGTCTCTAAAATTCGGTTTTGATGAGGAGAACAATCCTATGCTAGTCTCACTCAAAAATTCCTCTTCTGTAGAAAGCCCTAAATTCCACATCAAAAACTGAAAATGCTTAGAATCGAATTCTGCTTCAACAAAAAGATGCGCCCTTCAATGGAGAGTCATCCTAGCATACTTTTGATGATGGATTGTGGAGAGAGACCCAAAAAGTAAGAATCCCTAGCTTCTGTAGCTGCACAATGTCTTCTTTTCAGGTTAGCTCTGATACCATGTTAAATTTTTCATATGCTTAGCTAAGACATCAGTATTTCATTTCATTTTCATGACAAAAGCATATAAACAGGATCACTGAAAGATAGACAAGCACAACCATAAAAAAAGGAACACAAAGATTTATCCTGGGAAAACCCTAAAGGGAAAAACCCAGCAAAAGCTTCCTCAATATAGATGCCCAAAAAGATAAAAGATAAAACCAGCAAGGAGATCAAAGCCTGATCCTCCTCCTTCTCCAGCTACTTCTCTTCTCCACTAATGAGCTACACAAGTGAGAGTGTGTGTGTCCCAAATGAGGAGCACTACACCTCTAGTTATATTCATCCGTTCACTTAAGTTAACTCATTTGACATGTAGGCTCGAGTTAAATCATGTCGGCTCGAGTTACACATGTAGGCTGAAGTAACCACACTGGGGTGCTAATGACCCACCTTTACAATTAGAGGGGACTACCTCATGACTCTTATTAGATATTCTGATTAGGAGCATCGGGGTACAATGTAATACAAGTGGTTCGCCCGGTAGGACCATCGGGGACCACAAAAAAATACATATAGAATATTCTTCGAAGTTACAATATTTCAATAGTTGTACACCCAAACCTCATGTGCATGTGTATAGGAATTATCTAATGGCTTCAAAAAATATTTTTGTGGTTGCTCACATGTCAAGGCAATATCAGTTATAACAAAAAATTTATTGCATAAACAAGAGAAACCTTTACCTACCAAATTCTTCCTTTCCATCATGCCTCTATCCACCCAATCAATGGATGAATAAGAAATTTTGTTTGTTGATTCATATGAGTTGTAACCAGCCACCTTTTTCAAAGCTAAGTCTTCATTCCATATAGGAGACTCATGAGGTCTCTCTTCCAAGGCATGCATGTCAAACCATTTTCTATTGATGCAAGCAAGTTTAGTGCATCCTTGATCCTCCATTTTGGTGATATATTTATCTATCAAATCCATGTATAAATAATCACCTTTACTTGCTGATTTAAATGGCATGTTCTCATCTATATCTCCTATAGCTAAGGACTCTTCAATTTCCTTTTTAATCAAGACATGTGCACTTGCCATATCACGTGGTATGTCTTTACAACCATCAACAAAGAAGGTGGGAGCATCATGCTCCTCATGTGGAACCAAGAGAAAGAATCCTTTCACCCAATATTCATTCCCAAATGATGTGGCTGAAATAAATTTGTGGGGTGAAGAAATATGAACCAATCCTCTACAACTCTCATCCACCAAGCAAGTAGATACATGTACTCCTCCACTGGTTGGTTTGACAATGGTGTACTTCTCAAAATACTCCATGAAGGTGTGACTTGCTCCAAATGGAAACTCAAATTCTTGATCCTCCTCAAACATTTTCAAATCAGCATGTTCCTCATGTACCACCATCACATGAGGTTCCTCCTTTGATACAAGAATGCAATTAGCCATATGGGATGTGCTGACAAAAGTGTACGAGTGAATATGTGATATCTGCAACTCCTGGTGAAGTTTCTCTGTCTCCATATTAGAATCCAAGAGGCGACTTTGAGTGATTCTCAAAGAATATTGGATGGCCATGAACTCATCATTGATCTTGTAAATCTCTACATCATCCTTCAAGGATTCTTCATGCAACATATGAACAAACTCATACACATGATATCTATCTGAAATCATGTATGAAAAATTACCTTGGATTGCAGAGATTGCTCTCTAGATCTTCTCCATTACTTCAAGGAAATATGAATATTCCAATGAAGTATATCTCCAACATAGATTTGATACTAAAGTATGAGTGTCATGGAAAGTGTGTAAGGATTTCTTGATCTTCTTTTCATTCAATTGCAACAGCCTTGCTACATAGGAAGTCTTATGAGAGTTAACATCCTCCTCACCATCTACAAAATCAACCTCATGAATCTCAAGAGGTGAAGTGGAAGTCGATCCTGGGTCTTTTCCTTTAATTTTAAAGTCTCTATGCTCAAAGGAATCATACTTATAGCAATATACTCATTAGGAACCTCTATCTCACCAACATAGAAAGATGAAAATCCATCAGTAGAGGTCTCCATTCTATCTTGGTACCCATCAGTAGCTACATCAACCCTTAGGCACCCATAAATCGGAACCTCACCATGATCCCCATCAGTATATTCTCTATTATCCATATCTCAAATGTTTATATCTTCTTTTACAACCCTTCTCCTTTACTGCCAACATTTTGCAATGATGTTTGCTCCCCTTCATATATCTTTGCTTCATGGCTGACACAAATAAGATGATTTCAACCCTGTTCATGATCTTCCAAGGGTGGATCTTCTTCTTCATCCACTATAGATTTATTTTTCTCATGGCTCCTTTCTATGACTCTGGATGGCTGAAGGCGTGCATCCATATCCTCTTCATCTCTTTTGGATCCAGGCGACAACCATCTAGTTCCCACTTTATTGCACACTTTATCCACCATATGTACAATCATTTCCATTCTTGTCTTGTAGTATGGATATTTGAACAACTTTTGTATCTCAATAGAGAAGTAATTTCGGAAATAAAGGTGCTTCAAAAGTCCTTCATTCGGTCCCCAACAATCTGCAAGGTAAATAAATGGTTCCCTTGGCCTCTCTCAATAAGAGAACCCATCATGAATAGGTTTTGTCCTCATGAATTCATCATATGTTGAAATATATAAATAATAATCATCCTTGTATGTGAAATTAGGTGAAGTACTACATGTTGTTTTTTATCTATGGAATTGTAATCTTCTTCATACAGTTCATAATCACCTTCTTCAACTGTGAAAAGTACCAATCTCATGGATACAACTTCAAACTTGAAAACATACTTTCCACATGATTAGAGGAAAGTGATATGATACCACTTGTAATATCCCCAAATTCTAATTCAAAATATATTAACTCTAATACCAACAATCAATTAGAAAACTCAATACTGGGTGTTAGAAAAGCATTGGGATTGACTAGACTTCTTGGAAACAATGCTAGGTTCTTCTAAAACTCACAGAGACTTTGGTGATGGATAATAAATCAGATAATTAAAGGTCTGAAAAAATACATGAGAAAATCATCATATCATAATTCATTTATAGTTAGCACAGAAGATGCACAATTCTCAAGTTTCCTTTGCACAAAGCATTGGGACCATTTAGGTTTCACACATCAGCAAGGATGAAGTCTACTTCCAGGATCCTAGAAACCCCAGAATATAAAAACTAGATCCTTGATGTTGGCATAGGTAGAAATCATAGGTCTAGATAAAGTTTGACACAGTTTGGGAGTATTATTTTAGCTAAGACAATTCTAGGACAACTCTTCTAGTCTTGATTCAAAGCTTCCCAAATGAACTCAAAGGATTTCAAATCCTCAAAGTGATACATGTCTGATGTTCATTAGGATGGTAAATAAATTAAAAAATATAAATAATTATAATTCATGGAGTATAAGCTCATTTACAGGAAGATTACTAAAAACTAGACAATTTGTATGCAAATCTAGACAAGGTCTTGGAGATAATTTCATAAATGCAAACTTTAGTATTGGAATAAATTCATGAATTATACAAATGGTTTATAATCAGAAATTAAATTCATATAAAAAAGGATTCATATTTACATAAGGTCTTTACTTATTCACAAAATGATAGAGAATAGAAGAGAAAGAAGAAGAATAGGAAGATTCGAATTGTGGCTTGATATTTCTTCTTCTGGGATTTCAAACTTGCTTGATGATTCTTCAAAACATGTAATAAACCTCAGTAAAAAATTCTGAATTCCATCATCCTTTCAATAGCATGGGCACATCTCCCAGCTTGGGTTAGGGACGCATCTCCCAAGTCAGAAAAGCAAAATTTATCTCAATACAAAACACAAAATGTCAAAAGATGTGAAGTGATGCACTATCCTTATTTTATAGACCCATTTTTCTTCAAGGTCAAAATTACTCTTCATGTGGTCCACTTTACTCAACCAATATTCCCTCATGAGTGGATAGAAACTTGTTTTGCTTCCCAAGCTTTTCTTTTTGCTTCCTGTCTTTATTGCTTTATCCTACTTTATTGCTTTATCCTGCTTTATTGCTTTATTCTGCCTTTTTGCTTTATTCTGATTTTATGTTTTTGGCCTGCTTTATCCTTCTTTCCTACTTTTAGCCTGATTTACCCTGCTTTTCTACTTTATACTAATTTTCTGCTTTCCTGCTTTGTGCCATCTTTTCCTGTTTTATTTTGATTCCTTTTTCTTTTCTACTTTGGATGCTTTCTCCTTTATTTCATCTTTTTCAACTTCCTTGTAGTTAAACCTTATCTCTTAATGCACCCCACTTGGACCATTATCTTTATTATTTTATTTAAGATAAAATTTATTCATGAAAAATTATTTATCTAATAGTGCATCTTCAACTTTAGGACATAATAAATGCTACTATTAATTAATTTTCAAAATCTAATCCCAAGCAATTAATGGAATTTCCTCTTAAAACCATAGGACTAATTGTCTAATGGAATGATCCATGGGGACATGACATATATAAATAAGAAGCATGGTGCATCATTGTGGTGGTTTGAGACTTTCAATTTTTAAGCTATAGAAATTTGGTTCACTAGTTTCATATTTGCATGTTCTCTTTTCAATTATCAATAGTGTGTATTTGTAGGTTAACAGACTCTATAGTTGTGTTTTAATTTTTTTTTCAATTTTTATGTTTTATAATTTTAGGTTAAAATCTTGAGTGAAAAATTTGCTTACCATGGTCTCAATTTAACAATGGTTGGTGGAGTCTCCATTGACATATACAAATTATTCAAAAAAATACTCGATCGTTTACTGAATGCCTCCAAGAGCCAAGTGAACAAACTAACTATAAATTTTATGGTTGGAGAATTCCAATCAACCTCCTAACTAGAATAGAAAGATTTCTCAAATTCTTCCTTGAGACACAATGGTCATTCTTCAAATATTTAGGCATTCACATCTTCCTTAAATGTGACAAATCCATGAATTGGACTCTTTTCCTCCAAAAACAATTTGATCAATTGGGGATCCTAATGGATAAATACATAAGGAATGATTGTCCTTATTAAGTATGTTCTCTCTTCATTCCATGTATTCATGCGCTTCACCATGATTTCCATTCCTAGCGCCCTTATCACCATTGGGAAAACAATTAGAGGTTTCATATGGAAAGGAGAGAGAAACAATGCCAAAAAAAATTGTTGATGTAATTGAAAATTTGGAATGTATTCACTTGTATTTCTTATATATTGTAACCCGATGTTTATTCCGGGATGTACTTGAGTCATGACATGCCCCGATGTTCCTATCGGGAGGTTCTATAATGTAAACAAGTCATGTCAATTCATTGTGGGTAACCCTCCTATTGATCAAGGGTTAAAGTCCCTGCAGTTCTGGGGCACTAGGGTTATTAGACTCACCTAGTGAAGTCGGCCCTAGTTGGGTTTAGTCAAGTTGGGAATTAGTATAAATAGAGAGCTAGCCTCTCTATTTATCACACACTCACTCACACTCAATTGTAGCGGATAGCTGAGGAAGAGAAAGACATTGGGGCAAGGAAGAAAGAGGTTACTGATGTCAAGAGATCATCTTACTGTTTTGGCGTTTTACTTTTGGTGTTGATTCTATCTCTGAGGAAGTTGTGGGGTTTTCTCCATTTATAGTTTCCCCAAAGAAAAACACTATGTTCATTATCTCTTGTGTTTGATTGTTGTGCTTGTTGTTCTCTCAACTAAAGATCCTAATGTTATGCTAGCTTAATGTTAAAAATCTAACATGGTATTAGAGATAACTTGAGAAGAAGACACTGTGCAGCTGAGGGAATTAGGGCTTCCTACTTTGTGGATCTCTCTCCATATATTTTCAGCAAAAGGAGGTTGGAATAACTCTCCTCCCTAGAGTGCATCTTTCTGTTGAAGCAGAATCCAATTCTGAGGTTTTTCAGTTTTGGACCCCACACTACTGCCAAAAATTAGGGCTTTTCACAGAAGTGGAATTTTTCAGTGAGCCTAGGCCTGGATTGATCTCCTCCTCAAAATTGAAGTTAGGGATCAAATTCAAATCATTTGGTTGGAGAGAACTCTGGAAAAGCAAAACCCTAATCTGCTCCTGAACCAACACTACAGGATTTTAGCTCCAAATCTAGATCCGACATCTTGACCTGGTAAGATCTAAATATTTTGTATTTCCATTTGAGGTTCTCAGCTAAGATGTCTCATCATACCAAGCTTGATGAAAATTTGAGGGAGCTGATAACTTTCGAGCCTGGAAGTATAGGATCTCCCTGGTCCTGGAAGAAAATGAATTGGACTCCTACATCAATGAGGAGGTTCCAGTTCTAGAGGGAGATGAGGCAAAGGCCTTACATAAGAAGAATTTGGTTATGGAAAAGAGGATCATTGCTGATTCTATCAAGGATCACCTCATACCACAGGTGTCCTCCCTCAAGACACTTAAAGCTATGTTTGATTCCCTAACCAAATTGTTTGAAGGGAAGAACATAAATTGGAAGATGACTATGAGAAACCAACTGAAGAATGTAAAGATCCAGAATGCAGAGACCATCCAATCTTACTTTACAAGGGTCTCTCAGAACAAGGAACAGCTGGAAGCAGTAGATGAAGAAGTGGAAAATGTAGAGATTGTAATGACCACCTTGAATGGTCTCCCTAGATCATGGGACTCCTTTATTCAAGGAATATGTGTTAGAAAGAAGTTAGTCAAGTTCAGCAGACTATGGGAAAAATGCCCTCAAGAAGAATCTCAGATAGCAGCACGAGAAGAGAAAATGGAAAGTGAAGATCAAGCTTTCATATTTCACTCCAAGAAAGGTAGAAGAAACTCTCATCACTCCAGAGGTAAGAACTTTCACCATAAAGATACCATTAGAAAGGACCTATCTAAATTAAGATGCTATACATGTGATGAAAGAGGACACTTTGCAAAAGACTGTCCTAGAAACAAGGTTAACTCTCATAAGAAGAAGGGAAACAAGAGAAGACATCATGCTCATGCTACAAAGGATGATGAACCTTCCAAAAGGAGAACCAGATATGAAAGTGAAGACTCTTCCAGTGATGAAGAATATGTTTTGATTTTCGCTCTTACGGGAAACATTACTCATGGAAGCAATGATTGGCTTATAGACAGTGGGGCTTCCAAGCATATGACAGGATTCAAGGAATCCTTTGTGAAAATTTCAGAACATGAATCACCTCACAAGTTGAAGCTAGGAGATGACTACCAATATCCAATAAAAGGTAGTGGGGAATCCTCCTAGAAGCTAGACTCTGGAAATTCTATGACAATAAAGGAAGTATTGTTTGTACCAGGACTAAAGAAGAACCTTCTCTCCATATCTTCATTAGATGCAAAAGGAATGAGGGTTGCATTTATAGATGGTCAAGTCCTCATGTGGACAAAAGAAAAGACTATCGATGATGCAGTAGTGATTGGAGAACAAGAAGGAGGATTGTACAAATTAAAGGGCCATCCAGAACAAGCCTTGGTCAATGACACAGTAGATCCAAATGAACTTTGGAATAGAAGGCTTGCACATGTGCATTACAGAGCACTACCACTTGCAAGCAAAGTTGTTGAAGGTCTTCTAGAAATTCAAGCAAAACATGATGGGGTCTTGTTGGCCTGGTTTTCTGACCTAGGCCAACAAGGAGATTAAGCCCACACAAGTAGCTTAAAGCAGCTCCCGGTGTGTTTGGGATAGAAAAATCTCGTAGGTTATGGTCCTGCTACCAACTAAATTTTTCTCTTAAGGAGAAACTAAAATTCAGTAAAAATCTATCCTAATGTTATTTCTATCTAAATAAACCCTAAAATTAGTTTCAACTACCTAAGTTATCCTACAATTGCTTTCTTAAGGAAAGTCTTTGATTTTTTGAAGATTTTATATTTAATATTCTAAATATAAAAGACTATTTAAAATTATCCTAAAATTACACAAATTCTATTTAACAACTGTTAAATAGGAACTACACTATAAAAACACTAACTAAACTATCCTATCTATCCTGTCCCAGCTCAGAGCAATTTAGATATTATATTAATTATCAATTAATATAAAGATGAACAGAACGATAAATGAGTAAGATCTAAATGAAAATATTTAAACCATACATTCTAAATTATTCTGCTGTAAATTAGCTTGACAGAGAAATTGAAATAAGCAATTACTTCATATTTTCTGAAAAGTTTTAATTAATTAACAACTAATGAACACCATTAAATATTTGAAATAAAAGATAATGTTCAAAATGAAATCATCGCAACAATACAAATGAGATCAACAGACATAAATATATATATCATTATATCTTTGAATTTTCAATAAAACACTGATTAATTCAACTATAATGACATACTAATTCAAATAATAATATTGTGTTGACAAAGTGTAATATCACATAATAAATACAAGCATAACCAAGTATACTGTATCAATGTTATAAGCAGAAGATTATATACTGAAATATAAAAAAAAGAGTATCCAAAATAATACCGATCAACGATATCAGTCTGAAAATCCCAGTCACATTCCACCTCCAAAGATAAAATTTCAGTCAGGAACAAAACTAGTACCAAAATAATATTTCAATGATGTTTCTCTTCCATCACTCCATCCCCCCTTAATGCATGAAAATTACTAATTTATATAATCCTACTAGTCTTTTGATTCGGTTTTTTCATAAATGTTGTGTGCAATACTATAGGAGTCTTATCACTATTAAAGTGCATCGAATCTCTCCAACAGACACTTGTCACTATAGGATAACAATAATAATAAAATGACTAGCCTGAAACATCTGCTGATTTAAAGGAGCTGGCATATTCATGGCTATGTCGAAATTCCAGTCTTCAAGAAACATCAACGTCTTCCAACTGAAATCCAAAATATCCTGTATTCGCTGAGGATAGTAATACCATGTCCACCTGTTTAAACAAACATGAGAATCTTGTTTAAAATAAATTTTAACATAAATAACAAAAGAACAATAAATTATGAGCGTGCCTGCAAAATATGCGATTTTGCAGGCATGCATTTAAAAAGATTTTATTACCTGTTGACAGAGAGATAAACCATATAACTTAAAATAGAAACAAGAATCAGGTTCTACTTTGCAAATTGATCATTCTTCTGGCTTCAGAAAGCCTGGCTTTGAGCCTGATGATCACTAGCTTCTGTTGTTCTACTTGTTCGAGCAAGTGTTGATTTGTATCTATCATTGATTTTTTTGCTTTCTTGTATTGGTTTTTCTTGATGTTCATTTCCTTCCATCTGTTAATCCAGTTTAATAACTCTTCCTTGAATGTCTTATTTTCCACCTCTTTCAGGGTTGCGTTAGCTTGATACTGTTTTAGTTCATTTTTCAGTTCTGCAATTTTAGTCTCATAAACCCTGTCAAGGACCTGTTGGAGAGTTTCTTCCTCCTTGTCATGACACAAATCATCTGCTTGAGAAGAATCAAGATTATCTATATCTTGACCAGGCGATGGAAAGCTCATAAAAGATGGCTCGGGGCCCGAACCATAAGCGTCCATACACGATGGAGCAGCTTCAAACTTACTCGACTCTGTAATGTCTTTAGCCAACTTTTCACGATTATTTTCGATAAGAATAGGTTCATCCATATGAATGGTTTTGGGAACCGATGATGGAACATCATCCTCAAGATGGACAATCACTGGCTGAGTACTCTGTTGAGTGGCCGTAGGAACAGAGGCTGTAGGTGTAGTATTCATACTTTTAGTAATTCTTCTTGTACGAACAAACCCAAGATCTTTTGATTCACAATCCCCTTTATCACAACACACCTGTGCTAATTGGTCTAGTTTATGCGTGGACTCATAACCGTGTTTTTGAGGAGTATACAGCTCAGAGGGGTTTTCATAATCAACAGCATCAACATCTTCATTTTTGGTTAACTTTCCTTCTGTCTCTGTAGGTGTACTAAAGCACTTTTCAGATAGGGATTGGTCCAAGGTTGTCTCAGCGTAACAGGGAGCTACATTCACGACCCCATCATCACCGACACAAGTATTTATAGGTGGATTTGCTTCCCAAAGCTCTTTATCCTTTGATTCAACCCTATGAACATCACCAATTTCGGATTTTACTGTAGCCTTACGTTTCCTACGGGTCTTGGGGGGAGGGTTTGGCCAATATTGAGTTGGCCCTAATTGACATTCAATCAAAAACTCATCCCAAGATTTACAATTAAGAGACAGTTGATGTTGTATTAAAATTTTGACTAGACTATGATGGAACAGACTTCGACCAGGATTACCTATGGTAGTTTGAACCGAATGAGCCATTTTTTTCAGACTTTGCAATAGGTAAAATGGAAGATTAATTTTAAATCCTTTTAATGCTAACAGTAGCCGCAGGTGATAATAATGCAGATGAGAAAATCATCCATCACATGATACATACCTGACCAAGATTTCATAGAATGCTCGCCATTCTGGCTTTAAAAACTTAACCGAAACCCCAATCTTCAATTTTGCACTGGCTAGTGAAGGAAACAGCAAGGACTGACATTTCTTCTTATTCACTTTCCCACCTTTAAACCATCGCTCTCCAGTTTGTGGAAGCTTCGTAGCCTCTACAATTTTATCTTCGTCAATGATAAACTTGAAATCTCCAATCTGGGCTACATTTTCTTTAAAACTCAAAGCAAACTGTTTAGTAACCTCTACGTTATGGCCACTAAAACACTTGAAGAACTGACCCCATCCAATCTTTTCAAATAAGAGAGAAGCTTTCTCATTGGCTTCAACAAGCTCCGGTCCTGAAATTTCAAAACTACTAAGTGGAGCCATAGCTCCCTCACTACTACTCAGGTTACGAATTGAAATGAATGGAGTCGTGAAGATGGAAGGGATAGGCACCCAGGTAAAATACATTACACGAAATTTCAAATCCTCACATGCTTCATACCTGACAGAGATGAGAGCTCCAACTTTGGCCATTTTTAACCAAATTTGGAGATGATTAACACAATAGCCAAAGTTTTCGCTATGATAAATGAATGGACAAATCACGACTAACAAAAACTCTTAACTAATCCCTCATATCAAAGATCATTCAATTCGTGGATTACAAATCGAAACATTAATGACATTAAATCTAGAATGATGAGCTCGTACAACATCATGAAATGAAATGGTTATTCGTCATATGTAACATTAAATTTACTGATACGATTTCATTATTTCGCTTACAGTTGTTAATTAAATTGAAAGGTGTTAACCAAATCTTCATACCAAAGCAGCGATCCTGGTAACAGGTGTTGTTTGTTAGCCATATGGATCATGTATCTTCATAAAAACTGTCAATTGATGATTTACTCTAGGTTACACGTGAAAGGTAGTCGTGTTTATTAACATGATGATATAGTGTTATAATAGTAAACCCTGATGTTCTAAAGATCTATAAAATGCAACTAACTAACGATCACTTCTTAACACTCAAACCATATATGTACATGAAGTTTCATTTCGAAATATAGTTTTAAAACTTTATGAAATCCCAACCATTCATGTCCCAAAACCAAATTCGATAGGATATAAGGCTTATAAAACTATGACACATGAAAATTTCAAAATGATATTCATTTATTTGCACTCTCACTAGCTATATATATACAATTTTTACAAAGCAATGATAGGATATTAAAGATTAAGTTACATATGAAATGTGAACTTTAGGTCTAATGAGAAAATTAATAAATCACCTTTAGTTCTAGGGATTTCAAGAACTTATAATAACTTATCAATACCAAGCCCCAAACAGATTCAAAATATGTTTTCTTTAAACACCAATTAACATACTATCCTTTTAAATCTCTTAAATTAACATATATAATCAGATAAATTAATTAATGATAAAATTGATCATATATAAAATCTAAGAGACTGATAGCTGCTAATTATTAAGTTTATGAAAATGTTTTCATAAACTTCTAATATGTCTCTTAATTCTTCTACAATTGAGAGTACCTTCAGAATCAAGGATTCTGAAGGTACTCTTTTATAATCTTTTAAAAGTTAAATCATAAAAGAGAGCCGATTCACTTTTCATTTCAATGAAAAGTGAAGGGGTTGTTGCTGACTGCCAACAAATGGCAATGACCTGGGTGAACCAGTTATCTCTGCTCATACAGCTTATAGATGGTATAAACAAAATCTTAAAACTTATTAAAAACAATAAAAAATTCTCTATCTGAATAAAAACCATTATTTTTTTATTCATATTCATAAGTACAACTCAGAGATTTCCTTCTTTAAAATAGAGATCTTGTTAGAGATAAACTTAGAAATATCCTGATCGAAACAAAGTACTTCATAGTAAAAATAATCTACACCATCAGTATAAGATATAGAAATCTACTTTTCCGAAAACTTTTCAGAATCTGTTTCATAAACATAATAATTTTCTTTTCGTTTAAACAATAATTCTGGTTGAAGACTACTATCTAGGTATGGTAGCCCAATGTGATAGTATCATTCACGAGAGCTGTCTGGAATAAGCAAGCCGACTCGTGATGAGACCTCTTGTCTCTTAGTTTTTTTAAACCAAAATCCATCACCCAGGTGATCAGAAATGAAGTTATCCTAGACAGCACTGATGATCATGATTAGGCCGGCTCGTGATGAGACCTCCTATTCTTAAATCAAAATTATGTTTTCTTTTTTGAAGTTTTTTAATTTTATAAAGCGAGAGATCATTACCCAGCATGGTGACCAAATGGTAATGTCAGTCATTAATATCACTAGAAAATGAATCAGCTGGCTCGTGATGAGACACCTTATCTCTTGATTTATTTTTTTTAATTTTTAAACCAAAAGCCATTATTAGTTTCCTAATAATGTCATACTAATGATATTTGTGATTCTAATCGGATCGGATTATTACTAAGACCTTCCGTCTCTCATTTTAACATTTTATTTGACTGGAACAAATTCTAAAAGTTTTCAGATTGAAAATAACTTTGAAGACTGATGGTAGAGATTTATAAGAGTTTTTCAAATTACAAGCTTCGAAAAAGACATTGACAAGCTATCCCAACTTTTATAAAAAACATAAAAAGGTGAGGAATAATCTAAGTAATACTTAAAAATAAAATAATGATAGGTTTTTTTATAGATTTAAGAAACTTTGATCATCCTAAACAAAGTTTAAAAGATTTCAGTTTAGTATCATAATGAGCAAACTGACTCTTTTTCAACTAGAAGATTTATTTATTTACATTTATCTCTTCAGTTGACATCTAAAGATTACTAACTGGTTATATATAAAAATATGGCAGTCTTTAATGCAAATGAAATATTTGATTAAGAGAATCAGAACTGGTTGCAAATAGCAGAATGATGTTTAAAAGTTACATAAGTCTCATGAATTTATCATCATCCTTCAATTCTATAAGATGTAAATCAGTTTATACAAAATATAAAGTTATTTACAAACAACAAACAAATTGTATACATTTTAAGACCTAAAATATTAATAGAAATATTTTTTCAGGATCAGTCCATTCACTGGGAATGTTTCGAACTGACCTTCTAGTGTTTGCAAACGAAAGGTACTTGGACCTATCTTCTCAGCAATAACAAAGGGACCTAGCCAAAGCTTCTGAAACTTAGTATGATCTCATTTGTCATCATGAACTTTATCCCATTTTAAAACTAAGTCTCCCACCTGAAATTCTCGATTGGAACTAAAGGATTGGTCAAACCAAGACTTCACAATTTGTTGATGTTTTGTAAAGTGTTGTTTTGACTTTTCTCTTTCTTCCTTAAGCTTTAACAAAGTATTGATCCTTTTTTCCATGGCTGGACAATCTTCATCTTGAACAGATTGGGCTAACTGTAATGAAGGTAAAAATAAATTCGATGGTAAAATAGCTTCAGTTCCATACACTAAGAAGAAGGGTGAGTTGCCTATCGCAACCTTAGGAGTTACTCTGTCTGCCCAAAG
This sequence comes from Pseudotsuga menziesii, assembly GCA_001517045.1. Lineage (NCBI taxonomy): Eukaryota > Viridiplantae > Streptophyta > Pinopsida > Pinales > Pinaceae > Pseudotsuga > Pseudotsuga menziesii. The sequence continues at coordinate 614,331 of LPNX011158856.1, read as the reverse complement.
GGCATTGACTAATTCTGTATGCCAATCACGACGGTGAACTGAAATAGTTCTTTTGAGAATTTTCAATAGATTTTTGTTTGTTGATTCAGCTAAATCATTTCCATGAGGATGGTAATTAGCTGAATACCTAATTCTTATTCCTTTCTCTAAGGCAAATTGAGTTAACTCAACTAATGAAAAATATGAAGCATTATCAAGGACAAAGGAATCCGGAACACCAAATCTTGTTATGATAAAGGATTCTAAAAATAGTATAACCTGATTGGTATTTACAACCCTTAATGGTGCAGCTTCTGCCCAACGAGTAAAATAATCAGTTACAGTTATTATATACTTGTGTTGTTTAGATGAGGGAGGATTTATTGGCCCTATTATATCAATACCCCATTGCTGAAAGGGTCTTTCTACTGAAACTGATTGTAAAGGAAAAGCATGTTTCTTAACCCTTCCCGCAGCAAGTTGACATTCCTGGCATTTTCTGACAAAAGCATAGGAATCTCGAAATAAGGTAGGCCAATAATAGCCATCCCTAAGAATTTTATGCGTAGTAGTTTCTCCGCCAAAATGACCTCCTGCTGGTCTAGAATGTAACTCCTTCAGAATTACTTCCATTTCATCTTTGTCTAGACATCGAAGCAATACTCCGTCTAAATTTCTCCGAAAAAGGACATTATCAATTAATAAATAAGGAGCAGATTTCAATCTAAGTGTTCTTTTCTTCTTTGGTTCTAGGTAATTAGGGGCAGTTCCTGTTCCCAAAAGTATTCTTATGTCTGTATACCAGGAATCCTATGGTGGAGGATAGAAATAGATTTCTTTGGTAAGTAAAACCTCATCAATGACAATTTCAGCTTTATCATTAGGTAGATGAGCAGCTTCAGCAGCTAATTTACATAATCCTTGTCCTTTGACTATCGTTGAGGGTTTAATTTCTAAGTCATACTCTTGAAGGGCTATCATCCAAGGTGCTCTTTTCTCACCTAAATCCTTTTGTACTAACAAATTTCTGACTGAGGAATAAGGGACCATTATTTTTGTTTTAAATTTCAATAAATATGGACGAAAATGTTTGACAACTTTAAAAAAAGCAAAAGCTTGCTTATCAACTTCATAATAATTAAGTTCGACACCTTTATAATTTGAACTCATAAAGGAGATTGGTACCTCGTTATTTTGCTGATTTAATTGGGTTAAAACTGCTGCATATGAGATGTCAGAAGCAAAAGTATACAATATGAAATCTTTGTTAAAATCTGGCCTTCGAAGGCTAGGAGCTTCTGAAATGGCTTCTAAATTTTTCTGAAATGACTCTTTCTCAGTTTGTCCCCAATTAAAAATAGTGTCTTTCTTATTCATTTTCTGCGAAGGACGAATGATTTCAGAGAAACTGGGAATGAATCTTCTAACAAAATTTATTTTACCGAGAAATGATTGCATTGATTTCTTGCTAGAAGGGTAAGTTATTTTTGAAATAGCTTGGGTTCGTTCAAGGTCGATCATGATTCCGTGTTTTGAAACCACACAACCTAATAAAATACCTTCTGAAACAGCAAATATTGTTTTTTAGGATTCAAGGATATTCCAAATTTTCTACATCGTTCAAATACCTTTCTGAGATGATTAATATGATCATGTCGATGTTTAGAATATACAGTAATGTCATCCAAATAGACAATGACTGAATGATTAATTAAGCCTCTAAAAGCAATATCCATTGCTCGTTGAAAAGTTGCTCCAACATTGATTAACCCAAAGGGCATCTTGCGGTAAGCATATGTTCCCCATGGAGTTCTAAAAGTTGTTTTCAATTGATCATCTGGGGAAACTAATATTTGGTTGTATCCTGAGAAGCCATCAAGAAGTGACAGTATCTCAGACCCAGACACCTTTTGAAGAATTTGTTCCATGGGAGGAACTGGGTAATTATCTTTTTTCAGAAGACTTATTAAGATTTCTAAAATATACACATAACCTAATATCTTCATTTTTCTTCCTGACTGGAACTAGGTTGGCTACCCACTGAGTATGTCTAATGGGAAAAATAATCTTGGCAACTAACAATTTATTTAGTTCCTTCTTAATAGTCGGTTCTAGTGATGGGTGATATTTCCTTAGCTTTTGTTGAAAAGGTTTTGACTCCTGTTTAATTGGAATTATGTGTTGCATGACTTGTGTATTGAAGGTTTTTAGATCGTCATATGTCCATGCAAAGACATCCTTAAATTCTTTAAACAACTTTATAAATGTTGTTTTTTCTGCGGGGTTGCAATCTACTCCTAGATTTATAGTTTGGGGGTTTAGTTATGTTCCTAAATTTATGCTTTCATACCTCATTTGAGAACTATTAGTTTTACAATTAGGGACAGATCTAAATTTATCCTGCAGATCAAAGAACTTTTCTAATCTTAGTACTGAATTAGGGATCGGTTTTACCTTTTCAAAAGCCTTTTCAATTGAACAAAAATCATTTATTACCGAAAAATCCCACAGATTTTCGTCATGAGTAACTTTATCAATGGCTGAATCTTTAAAGGTATCCTCATTCATTAGAAAATTCATCACCTGCACATCATTATCAAATACACACCAGTTAAAAATATTATCTGGTATAGAAGGCCTAAAAATCAATTCTACTGAAAAGAAATCTGATGTAAGATTTTCTGACGGAATTAGTTTTGATGCTACATTTGCTAATAAATATGCTTCTTGATTTTGAGTTCTTGGAATTGAAATTATGTTAAATTCATCAAAGTGTGAAATGAGGTTCCATACCTCTCGTTGATAATTCTGTAAATGTTCAGAAAGGCAATGAATAGAGTTACGGACTTGTCTGACGATAATTTCAGAGTCACCATATGCAATTAATACTTTGATATCCAAATCAATCATTTTTTTCAAACCCTGTACTAAAGCTTTATATTCCACAGTATTGTTTGTACAATTAAATTCCATCCTACAAGCTATACATGTTTTATTTTCCTGAGGGTCTACCAATAGGCAACCAGCTCCGGCTCCTTCTTTGGATTTCGCACCATCAAAATATAGAGTCCAAGTAGAACTATTAACAACTACTTTGCTTTCTATAATATTTACAATATTAAGATTATTTACATCATTAATAATTTCCTTGAACGAAAAGTCAGGAACAATAGATGTCATATTGCTAATTTCTAATTGCTGTGTATTTTCAGAGAAAGCAGAATGTTCAGCTTTAAAATTACCAAATCCCAATTCATACATGTAATTTCCCATAATGCAATCTGAAAATAAAACAGGTTCGCTAGGATCATGTAGTTCAGGTACAGTATGCTTCATATATCTTCCTCTATTTATCTTTATTTGATTTGACTTTCTGTTCTTAGGTAACCATAATGTTGACCAATCTGTGGCAAAGAATCCATTCAATTGTTGAGACCAATCTCTACTTAAAAATAGCCCGTATGCATCAGGAATATCTGCAACAACAATATCTATAATTTGAAAAACCGAAGGGTTACAAGCAATCTTGACTAAAACGTCTTTCATCTCCCCTACAACCTTCACATTCATCCTATCCAATTGAGTTATTTGAGAATTTGATGGAACATATTTTCCATTCAACCTTTTGCATACTGATAAAGGCATCACATTGGAGGATGCTCCAGAATCTACCATGCAATTATGAACATTCCTATTGAAAATTTCAAAGGTAAGTAAGAATGGGGGCGTGGTTGATTTAGAATTCTTTCCTATTAGCGAGGCTTTATCAGCTATTAATTTTCCTTTATCAGTTGTTGTTGAATCATCATTAGAATTGTTTGTAGCAACATTTTGTTTCGCATTAGGAATAATTGAACTCATAGCAGGATTCATAACATGACTGTTAGGCATTGGGTTAATTTGAAGAAGATCGTACATACTGATGTTTGTACGTATCTTCTTTAAATCTTCAATTATATCATATTGTAAATCTAATTTTGGAGCATTTTGAGTGGGTTGGGTAATTTTGGTTTATTGAATCTGTTTTTCAGATTGAGTTCGTTTATTAGGTTGTGAATTATTGTTGTCATTATTTGGAGTAGAACTTGGCAAAGCTGCAGGAGTGTTTCCAAATGTTCTACTACGATTATTATAGGCATGTTGTCCTGTAGGCGGATTTTTACTCTCATATTCTTTTACAAGACTGTCCCAGAAATGACCATTAACTTGTTGAGGTTCCTCTGATTCTTCATCATTTTCTGATTCCTCTTCTTCTTCATTTTCATTTATTTCTTGATTAGAAGGAGTCTCAAATAAAGATAAAAAACTCGAATTGTATTAAAAATTTCTTCATTTGTTGCTATGTTAGGTGGTGTATTTGTTGTATTATTTGTATTCAAATTTTGTCTAAACTGATTTCTAAAATATCCCCTAGAAGAGGAAGCTTCAGAATTGGTTTTCTTTAATCCTACAACTTCATTGGTTAATGCCCGAATAGCATTTTGTAGTTGTTCCACATCAAATGCTTTATCTTTTTATGAACTAAGCTTTTCCATCTTCCTACGGTGAAAAGTATCAAATTTCCCACTTCTATCTGGTTCATAGGACATAGAATCCTTCTCGACTTTAATGGCTTCCTCAAAAGTTTCTACCAACGTTGTTTTCCTAGCTCTCTTAACAAACATCCCAGAATATTTTGGTAATGCTGAAGTATAATTTTCAATAATTATATCCTCAAGTGGTTGAGAAGCAATTGGAATTTTATTTTTTAATGTTAGAAACATCTGATTAAAATATTTAATTCTTTCTTTAGACTCCGTTTTAATCTGAGATAACTCTAGAGCTAAAAGAGCAGTTGTTTTATCTTCCTCAAATTTATCTAAAAAAACTTTATTAAATTCACCCCAATTTGTGATTGATCCCTGTACTAACGAAAAGTACCAGGTAGAGGCTCTTCCTTCAAAAGTTAGAGGAAACAATCGACAAACCACATCTTCATGCTGAACGTTCATGGTTTGAACAGCTAGCATGAATTTGTCTACATGCACCTCTGCAGGTTCCTTATCATCTGGGTTAAACTTAGGAAGAAGTTTATCTGAGTGTTTAGGAAAAGGATGTTGTACACCAGGGACAGCTACAGTAGCTGTTCTTAGCCAAGGGAGTTGTGGATTAGGTGGAGGATTAGCTCCTCCTCCCACAAGTGCGTTTCCTGCCATAGGGCTTCTCTCAGAACCTGAAGAACTCCCGAAATTGGATGCCCTTGGACTATCAGGTGGTGATTCGGGAGGAGGAGGTGGCTGATCAAAACCGCCTACTGAAGTTAATATTATAGCAGTGTTTGTTCGAGTAGTTGGTCTCTGATGACTTCTAATTTGATAACGTGGAGTGATATCAGCTTCTTGCAAATATTGAGTAACTATGTTCAATTACGGATTACGTCGTTGTTGCCTAGGTAGACCATAATCTATCGTAGATACACCAAGTTGATTGGCATATGCTCTTGTAAGAATATGTCGTGTTTCTTCCAAAGTTTGAGTACTTTGTTCAGGAGTAAATGGAGATGTGATATGATCATGTTCAAGGATGCTCCTAACAGTTTCTATAAACGGTGATCTGCTGACTTCCAGAGGATGTTGGCTGGTTGAAAATTTCTCATTAGTTTTTCCTGCCATTAATCATTAACAGGCCCTTGATCTAGCGCCATTTGTTGGCCTGATTTTATGACCTAGGCCAAAAAGGAGATTAATCCCACACAAGCAGCTTAAAGCAGCTCCCGATGTGTTTGGGATAGCAAAATATCACAGGTTATGGTCCTGCTACCAACTGAATTTTTCTCTTAAGGAGAAACTAAAATTCAATAAAAATCTATCCTAATGTTATCTCTATCTAAATAAACCCTAAAATTAGTTTCAACTACCTAAGTTATCCTACAATTGCTTTCTTAAGGAAAGTATTCGATTTTTTGAAGATTTTATATTTAATATTCTAAATATAAAAGACTATTTAAAATTATCTTAAAATTACACAAATTCTATTTAACAACTATTAAATAGGAACTACACTATAAAAACACTAACTAAACTATCCTATCTATCATATCCTAGCTTAGAGCAATTTAGATATTATATTAATTATCAATTAATATAAAGATGAACAAAACGATAAATGAGTAAGATCTAAATGAAAATATTTAAACCATACATTCTAAATCATTCTGCTGTAAATTTTCTTGACAGAGAAATTGAAATAAGCAATTACTTCAGATTTTCTGAAAAGTTTTAATTAATTAACAACTAATGAACAACATTAAATATTTGAAATAAAAGATAATGTTCAAAATGAAATCATCGCAATAATACAAATGAGATCAACAGACATAAATATATATATCATTATATCTTTGAATTTTCAATAAAACACTGATTAATTCAACTATAATGACATACTAATTCAAATAATAATATTGTGTTGACAAAGTGTAATATCACATAATAAATACAAGCATAACCAAGTATATTGTATCAATATTATAAGCAGAAGATTATATACTGAAATATATAAAAAAAAGAGTATCCAAAATAATACCGATCAACGATATCAGTCTGAAAATCCCAGTCACATTCCACCTCCAAAGATAAAACTTCAGTCAGGAACAAAACTAGTACCAAAATAATATTTCAATGATGTTTCTCTTCCGTCACTCCATCCCCCCTTAATGCATAAAAATTACTAATTTATATAATCCTACTAGTCTTTTGATTCAGTTTTTTCATAAATGTTGTATGCAATACTATAGGAGTCTTATCACTATTAAAGTGCATCGAATCTCTCCAACAGACACTTGTCATTATAGGATAACAATAATAAAAAATGACTAGCCTGAAACATCTGCTGATTTAAAGGAGCTGGCATATTCGTGGCTATGTCAAAATTCCAGTCTTCAAGAAACATCAACGTCTTCCAACTAAAATCCAAAATATCCTGTATTCGCTGAGGATAGTAATACCATGTCCACCTGTTTAAACAAACATGAGAATCTTGTTTTAAATAAATTTTAACAGAAATAACAAAAGAACAATAAATTATGAGCGTGCTTGCAAAATCTGCTATTTTGCAGGCATGCATTTAAAAAGATTTTATTACCTGTTGACAGAGAGATAAACCATATAACTGAAAATAGAAACAATCATCAGGTTCTACTTTGCAAATTGATCATTCTTCTGGCTTCAGAAATCCTAGCTTTGAGCCTGATGATCACTAGCTTCTATTGTTCTACTTGTTCGAGCAAGTGTTGATTTGTATCTATCATTGATTTTTTTGCTTTCTTGTATTGGTTTTTCTTGTTGTTCATTTCCTTCCATCTGTTAATCCAGTTTAATAACTCTTCCTTGAATGTCTTATTTTCCACCTCTTTCATGGTTGCATTAGCTTGATACTGTTTGAGTTCATTTTTCAGTTCTGCAATTTTAGTCTCATAAACCCTGTCAAGGACCTATTGGAGAGTTTCTTCCTCCTTGTCATGACACAAATCATCTGCTTGAGAAGAATCAAGATTATCTATATCTTGACCAAGCGATGGAAAGCTCATAAAAGATGGCTCGGGGCCCGAACCATAAGCGTCCATACACGATGGAGCAGCTTCAAACTTACCCGACTCTGTAATGTCTTTAGCCAACTTTTCACGATCGTTTTCGATAAGAATAGGTTCATCCATATGAATGGTTTCGGGAACCGATGATGGAACATCATCCTCAAGATGGACAATCATTGGCTGAGTACTCTGTTGAGTGGCCGTAGGAACAGAGGCTGTAGGTGTAGTATTCATACTTCTAGTAATTCTTCTTGTACGAACAAACCCAAAATCTTTTGATTCACAATCCCATTTTTCACAACACACCTGCGCTAATTGGTCTAGTTTATGCATGGACTCATAACCGTGTTTTTGAGGAGTATATAGCTCAGATGGGTTTTCATAATCAACAACATCAACATCTTCATTTTTGGTTAACTTGCCTTCTGCCTCTGTAGGTGTACTAAAGCACTTGTCAAATAGGGATTGCTCCAAGGTTGTCTCAGCGTAACAGGGAGCTACATTCACGGCCCCATCATCACCAATACAAGTACTTATAGGTGGATTTTCTTCCCAAAGCTCTTTATTCTTTGATTCAACCATATGAACATCACCAATTTTGGATTTTACTATAGCCTTACGTTTCCTACGGCTCTTGGGGGGAGGGTTTGGCCAATATTGAGTTGGCCCTAATTGACATTCAATCAAAAACTCATCCCAAGATTTACAATTAAGAGACAGTTGATGCTGTATTAAAATTTTGACTAGACCATGATGGAACAGACTTCGATCAGGATTACCTATGGTAGTTTGAACCAAATGAGCCATTTTTTCAGACTTTGCGATAGGTAAAATGGAAGATTAAGTTTAAATCCTTTTAATGCTAACAGTAGCCACAGGTGATAATAATGCAGATGAGAAAATCGTCCATCACATGATACATACCTGACCAAGATTTCGTAGAATGCTCGCCATTCTGGCTTTAAAAACTTAACCGAAACCCCAATCTTCAATTTTGCACTGGTCGGTAAAGGCAACAACAAGGACTGACATTTCTTCTTATTCACTTTCCCACCTTTAAACCATCGCTCTCCAGTTTGTGGAAGCTTCGTAGCCTCTGCAATTTTATCTTCGTCAATGATAAACTTGAAATCTCCAATCTGGGCTACATTTTCTTTAAAACTTAAAGCAAACTGTTTAGTAACCTCTACATTATGGCCACTAAAACACTTGAAGAACTGACCCCATCCAATATTTTCAAATAACAGAGCAGCTTTCTCATCGGCTTCAACAAGCTCCGGTCCTGAAATTTCAAAACGACTAAGCAGAGCCATAGCTCCCGCACTACTACTCAGGTTACGAATTGAAATGAATGGAGTCGTGAAGATGGAAGGGATAGGCACCCAGGTAAAAGACATTACACGAAATGTCAAATCCTCACATGCTTCATACCTGACAGAGATGAGAGCTCCAACTTTGGCCATTTTTAACCAAATTTGGAGATGATTAACACAATAGCCAGTGTTTTCGCTATGATAAATGAATGGACAAATCACGACTAACTAAAACTCTTAACTAATCCCTCATATCAAAGATCATTCGATTCATGGATTACAAATCGAAACATTAATGACATTAAATATGGAATGATGAGCTCATACAACATCATGAAATGAAATGGTTATTCGTCATATGTAACATTAAATTTACTAATACGATTTCATTATTTCGCTTACAGCTGTCAATTAAATTGAAAGCTGTTAACCAAATCTTCATACCAACGCAGCGATCCTGGTAACAGATGTTTTTTATTAACCATATGGATCATGTATCTTCATAAAAGCTATCAATTGATGATTTACTCCAGGTTACACATGAAAGGTAGTCGTGTTTATTAACATGATGATATAGTGTTATAATAGTAAACCCTAATGTTCTAAAGATCTATAAAATGCAACTAACTAACGATCACTTCTTAACACTCAAACCATATATGTACATGAAGTTTCATTTCAAAATATAGTTTTAAAACTTTATGAAATCCCAACCATTCATGTCCCAAAACCAAATTCGATAGGATATAAGGCTTATAAAACTATGACACATGAAAATTTCAAAATGATATTCATTTATTTGCACTCTCACTAGCTATATATATACAATTTTTACAAAGCAATGATATGATATTAAAGATTAAGTTACATATGAAATGTGAACTTTAGGTCTAATGAGAAAATTAATAAATCACCTTTAGTTCTAGGGATTTCAAGAACTTATAATAACTTATCAATACCAAGCCCCAAACAGATTCAAAATATGTTTTCTTTAAACACCAATTAACATACTATCCTTTTAAATCTCTTAAATTAACATATATAATCAGATAAATTAATTAATGATAAAATTGATCATATATAAAATCTAAGAGACTGACAGCTACTAATTATTAAGTTTATGAAAATGTTTTCATAAACTTCTAATATGTCTCTTAATTCTTCTACAATTGAGAGTACCTTCAGAATCGAGGATTCTAAAGGCACTCTTTTATAATCTTTTAAAAGTTAAAACATAAAACAGAGTTGATTCACTTTTCATTTCAGCGAAAAGTGAAGGGGTTGTTGCTGACTGCCAACAGGTCTGCAAAGGATGTGTGAAAAGAAAGAACACAAAGAAGACATTTCCAATTAGCAAGAGCAAAGCAAAGGGAATCTTGGAAATCATCCACTCTGATGTATGCGGACCAATGTCATCAAATTCACTAAGCGGGTATGCATACTATGTTTCTTTTATTGATGATTTTTCTAGGAAGACATGGATTTACTTTATGAAGAACAAAGATGAAGTATTTAGCAAGTTCAAGGAATTCAAAGCCTTGATCGAGAACCACACTGAAAACAAGATCAAGACCTTTCAATCAAATAATGGCGGAGAATTCACATCAAATGAATTCAAAGAGTTATGTAAAGACTCAGGGATTAAGAGGGAGTTGTCCACTCCATACAATCCACAAAAAAATGGGATTGCAGAAAGGAAGAATAGAACTATCATGGAAGCTGCAAGAGCAATGCTTCATGATCAAGATCTTCCTGTGCGTCTATGGGCAGAAGCTTCCAGAACATCGGTGTATGTACAGAACCGTACTCCACACAGAGTACTCAAGAACAAGAGTCTTGAAGAAGTATTCTCCGGCAAGAAACCAAAAGTCAGCCATCTCAGAATATTCGGCTGTCCAGTGTACATTTACATTCAAAAAGGGAAGAGAACAAAATTAGATCCTTCAAGAAATAAGGGTATATTTGTGGGATACTCTGAAAGCTTGAAAACTTACAGAATATACTTCCCAGGATTCAAGAAGATTGACATCAGCAGGGATGTGACATTTGATGAACATACAGCTTACAACAAATCCAAAAAGAAACCTACTGAAGAACCTGAAGAAGCAGAAACACCCAGAATTCATGATACAACCATGAATGAAGAAACTCAAGAAGAATATCGAGAATTTGAAGAACCACAAAGACCTATAGATCTACCTCAGAAGAAGAATCCTCACAAGAGGAAACCTGCTTGAGTACAAGAAGCTATCCAAGGTGCAGAAAGATATGGGGATCCAGAAGAGAATCACAGAGAAAGAAAGAGGACCAAATCCTGCTCTGGGTATGTAGCATCATTATGTGATTTCATCGATAAAGAACCTTCCGATTATGAAGAAGCGGTAGAATGGAAAGAATGGAAGGATGCTATGATCGAAGAGTATCAATCGATCATGAAGAATGATGTTTGGGATGTTGTCCCAAGACTAGAAGGGAAGTCAATTGTAACTTCCAAATGGATCTACAAGATCAAGCATGCTGCAGACAGTAGCATAGAAAAATATAAAGCAAGATTTGTTACTCATGGTTTCTCCCAGAAAGAAGGAATAGACTATGAAGAAACTTTTGCACATGTAGCCAGATACACTTCCATAAGATCAGTACTTGCTCTAGCTGCAGTAATGAAATGGAAGATACACCAAATGGATGTCAAGACTGCTTTCTTGAATGGTGTAGTAGAATAGGAAGTGTATGTGGAGCAACCACTTGGTTTTGAGACACATGATAGGGAATCTCATGTATGTAGATTGAAGAAATCCCTGTACGATTTGAAACAGGCACCCAGGACATGGTATGGCATAATTGATAGCTTTCTATCCAGTTTGGGCTTTACTAAGAGTAAAGCAGATTCCAACCTTTACTACAAGGTTGAAGATGGAAACCCAGTGATGCTCCTATTGTATGTACATGATCTGTTTGTAACGGGGATGGATGGGTTGATTGTTGATACAAAGAGGAAGCTTGCTGCCAAGTTTGAAATGAAGGACTTCGGTACGATGCATTATTTTCTAGGCATGGAGGTGTGGCAAAATGCAGATGGAATTTCCCTGGGACAAGGGAAATATATAGTAGAGATCGTGAAGAGTTTTGGGATGATGGATTGCAAGGCTATGGCCACACCTATGGCATCGAACCTGAAGCTATTGAGTGATGCTTCATCAGAGACAATTGATGCTATGATGTATCGTCAGATGATTGGTCCTTGATGTACCTGACAAACACAAGACCAGATATTTGCTTTGCTTTGAACACCTTGATCCAGTTCTTGACAGATCTGAGACATGTTCACTTGATTATTGCAAAGCATACTTTGAGGTACCTGAGGGGTACAGTTGATTATGGGCTCAAGTATGAAGCGAGTCATAAGATTAACCTGGAGGGTTATGTTGATTCAGATTGGGAAGGTAGTGCCATCGATAGGAAGATCACTTCAGGGTGTTGCTTCAGTATGGGATCAAGTGTGATCTCTTGTTTTAGCAGGAAGCAATCCTTTGTGGCACCGAGTATAGCTGAAGCAGAGTATGTCGCAGCTTGTTCAACTAGTTGTGAGGTAGTATGGCTGAGGAAGCTACTGTCTGATTTATTTGATCTCCAGTTGGATGCTACTTGTATACATTGTGACAAGTAGAGTTGTGTGAAGTTGTCAGAGAACCCGGTGTTCCATGACAAGTCGAAGCATATCGAGATCAAGTATCACTATATCAGGGATATGGTGCAGAGGAGAGCAGTGAAGCTCCAGTATGTTGCGATGGATGAACAAATAGTTGATGTATTGACGAAACCATTATCCAGGGTGAAGTTTGAGTACTTTAGGGAGAAGCTTGGTGTTCTCCAGATCGAGGTCCCTTCCAAGGGGAAGTGATGAGTCCGTGAGCCATTCTGACATGGTGAGAGGATTGGTTCTTTCCATGGTCAGATGTAAGGGCTGAGCCATTCTGTCATGGTGAGAGGATTGGTTCCTTCCATGTCAGATATGAGTGCAGAGCCATTCTGATATGACTGTAGGATTGGTTCCTACATGATCAGATATAAGGGCTATTGCCATTCTTGGAATGGAGGTGCCTAGTCAGTTACCAGGAATACTTGGTCTAGGACTGAGGGCCATTCTAATATGACCGTAGGATATGTTCCTACATGATCATATGTGAGCACATGGCCATTCTGATGTGATTGAGGGATGTGTTCCTACTTGATCAGATATAAGGGCTGTTGCCATTCTCTTGGAGAATGGAGGCACCTGGTCAGTTTCCAGGAACCCTCAACCTGGGGTTGAGAGCCCTTCCATCATGGTTGCAGGATTTGTTCCCGCATGGGTGGATGTAAGTGCAGAGCCCTTCCATCATGGTTGCAGGATGTGTTCCTGCATGGGTGGATGTAAGTGCAGAGCCCTTCCATCATGGTTGCAGGATGTGTTCCTGCATGGGTGGATGTAAGTGCAGAGCCCTTCCATCATGGTTGCAGGATGTGTTCCCGCATGGGTGGATGTAAGTGCAGAGCTCTTCCATCATGGTAGCAGGATGTGTTCCCGCATGGGTAGAAGTGCAGAGCCTTTTTAGCATGGTTGCATGATGTGTTCTCGCATGGATAAATGTGAGCGTTGGGCCTTTTTTATGTGATTAAAGGATTGTTTCCTACATGATCGGATGTGAGTGATGGGCGTGCCTTTCTGACATGGTGTTGGATGTAATCCTCTCATGGTTAGATGTAAGTGCTGGGCGGGCCATTCTGACTTGGTGTCAGATATAAGCGCTAAAGAAGACCTACAGGGAGGCTAGGCCTACAACTAGCATGAAAAAGGGCTGGCTCTGTAGAACTTCCAGTGATGAGAAGAATCATGAGATAGCACCCGTGATGATCCAGTGATGATGATCTAGATCGAGTGATTATCCAGATCTAGTGATGATGCCTAATGATGATCCAGATCCAGTGATGATGATCTAGATCGAGTGATGATCTAGATCCAAAGATGAAGATGACTTGAAGATGCAGATGACGAGGGGATCCAGAGAAGAAGACTAGTGATGAAAATTGTGTCGAGAGAATACCTTCCTAGTTAAGAGGGAGCGTTGATGCAATTGTAACTTCGGAATGTATTCACTTGTATTTCTTATATGTTGTAACCCAATGTTTATTTCGAGNTGCCCCGATGTTCCTATCGGGAGGTTCTATAATGTAAACAAGTCATGTCAAGTCATTGTGGGTAACCCTCCTATTGATCAAGGGTTAAAGTCCTCGCAGTTCTAGGGCACTAGTGTTATTAGACTCACCTAGTGAAGTCATCCCTAGTTGGGTTTAGTCAAGTCGAGAATTAGTATAAATAGAGAGCTAGCCTCTTTATTTATCACACACTCACTCACACTCGGTTGTAGCACATAGCTGAGGAAGAGAAAGACATTGGGGCAAGGAAGAAAGAGGTTACTACTGTCGAGAGATCATCTTACTGTTTTGGGGTTTTACTTTTGGTGCTGATTCTATCTCTGAGGAAGTTGTGGGATTTTCTCCATTTATGGTTTCCCTGAGGAAAAACATTGTGTTCATTATCTCTTATGTTTGATTGTTGTGCTTGTTGTTCTCTCAGTTAAAGATCCTAATGTTATGCTAGCTTAATGTTAAAAATCTAACAAAAATCAATTTGGAGAAATAAAAAATGATTAGATATCCCTACAATAAAAGAGAAACCATAGAAGATATTTCTCTCATAGATAGCTTTCGAATCCAAAGTGTCATGAATAATGTTTACGAGAGAAGTAAAATGGTGGAATGAGGCAATCCAGAAGAAATACCTAGGAACCTACATAAGGAAAAATTTCCTTGGACTATCCTTTACAAACATTAAAGGGCATGATAATCCTTCAAATATTTTCATTCACATCTTCCTTAAATGTGCCAAAACCACCAATTGGACTACTTTTCACAAAACAATAAAATAGGAAAATCATGATTTAGGGATCTTAATGGTAAAATACAAAAGGATTGTTCTTATAAAGTATGTTATTTCTTAATTCCCTAGATAACTGTTCTCCACCACATTTTCCATTCTGAATGCTCTCATCACTATTAGGAAAACAATTTGAAGTTTCCTATGGAATGGAGGGAAAAACAATTTCAAAAAATTCAATTTTGGTGAAACTAAGAAAATGGTCATATCTCCCTACAATAGAACATTGTCCATATAAGATCATTCTCTCATAAATATAGATATGGAAGACAAAGTGGCATGGGGAATTGTTATAGTGGAGGGAAAATGGTAGAATAGGGAAATATAGAATAAATACCTAGGAACCTACCCAAGAAAATGTTGCTTGGACCATCCTCTACCAACATCAAAAGGATACCTAGTCTATAATCTATTGAAGGTCGTGGATCCCCAGTCCAACCACACATCTCATGGCAATTAGGAAATGGAGAAAACATCCACCTATTGGAATACAACATAATGGGAGGACAACCATTAAGGGGAAATGATGACCTATTTTCCAAAAAATACTGGCTTATGTCAAAGCGCCATAAAACCCTAATAGACCTCTTCACATGGGATCAAGAAGAGGGCCAAAACTAGGTTGATTGAATCAATTTTCAACATCCTCCAAAATTTCATAAGGATCTCTCCTACCTATTGCAACTTCTAAAATGTGTCTCCCCTCTTTGATGATCCTTGAGTGATGAAAGGATCGGGTTCCTCAAGCAAAGCATATAGTGTTAAACATGGATACAAGAACCTTCTCTAACAATACAACCCATAGATCTCTCAACTATGGGGGATGATATTGAGTAGAGGTTTCCTCCCAAAAGGAAAATTATTCAACTAGTTAATGGCGCACATGAAGCTCCTCACTTTGGAAAATATATGGAAAAAGAGTATAAATCCCATCTAGATACACCATTTCCAAAAATGAAAAGAATACAATGTCCCATTTATTTATAGAGTGGTGTACCACTTAGAAGGGAGCCTATACAACTCTTAAAAATTTCTCTTTTTTTATGAGGGAATGGACCTCACTCAACAACTATCTCACTTGACAGATATGTCTATCCAAAAATAAACGTATTCATAGATTATATTTTTCATCCCCAATCACATATTGAGAACAACCACCACAATGTTGAAAAAAACTATCAAGAGAAAAGGAATCAATACTACCTGTATGAACAATACAAAACATATGAACAATAATGGCTTTGATCACTCCTAAATCTTCCTC
Organism: Pseudotsuga menziesii; assembly: GCA_001517045.1. Taxonomy (NCBI): domain Eukaryota; kingdom Viridiplantae; phylum Streptophyta; class Pinopsida; order Pinales; family Pinaceae; genus Pseudotsuga; species Pseudotsuga menziesii. Next base: position 598,228 of record LPNX011158856.1, on the reverse strand, counting down.
CATCCCCAATGAAACCCATGTTGGATAAACCATAAAACAAATAAATGGAAATTGAGATTGAAAGAAGTATTCTTTTCTCAGTGGAACAGTCAATGACATTGCCATGTTTTATTCTTTGATGGAGTTTCAAAGGGAAGCCGGTGGGAAGTGGGTGTGGAGGCTATCCATCTATATTGTTTCTATATTATATAAAAGGAGTTATCCCACATGCATCATGTAGTAATATCTTTATATTACCATTCATTATTTAAGGAGGTGGAAAATCATTTATCCCACGTGAATTATGGGAACCCACAAGGAAAACAAGAATTTTATTTTTCTTGGGGAATTGACCAACTAACCAACAATTAAGGTAAATCCCTTATCGCTTACGAAAAGTTTATGATTGTATGCTAACTTATCTCAATTGACATCCTTAATCTTGGATACTCAAAAACTATACTCTTAGCCCTCCAACACAACTCCCATTCTTCCTTTTGTTGCATACACAAATCCTCCACAAAACCTCTAGGCTCTTAGAAAAATTCAAAAGCATCAACTTTTTTTACATCAAGAATCACCAATATCAAGAGGTATATGGCATGGTAACCCTTACCTTCACCTTTGGAGGATACATCACACTCCAAAATCCAAAAGGATTTCTATCAATCCCCAATCGTATTCCACACTCCCCAAACCATCATTATAGACATGAATAAGGTGTTAAGGTGTGGTATGAGAATTGGAAAATATAATATGGGGATTCTCCACCCCTCTTGGACTTTCTTAATGTATTCCTTGTACTTATTGTCAAAGGAAATATCCTCCTACCTATATTTGTATGAACTCAATCCTCCTTATGACTCCTCCCTCATCTATCCTTTCACCTCTCTTAGGGCCTTCACATCCTTTCCCCTAAAATCTCATTATTCCTCCATGAAACCTCTCTTCTCTAATCTTTATTCCATCTCAATGGTTTCTAAGAATTACACATGATACTACTGACAATAACAAGGAATGTCAAGGCCCTAAAATAAAGTAATGACCACAAAAATCAGGATATGATAGATACCCATAAAGGCCCCTCTTACACTAATATTCAATAGGCTAGATGGAAGTCCCAATTTGAAACCTACCTAAGGGAAAAAAATGAAAATATGGGATCCTACAAGCTCAAAAAAATTGGCATTTGTGAGCCTTTTGGAATAGAGAAACAAAAAGTGAGGCATCCTTAGCTTGCCTCAAATAAAATAATTTGGAACTTCAAGAGTATGTGGTAGTTCCTTCTGACATTCTTGTACAAATTGTTGTGTTAATGGGATACCTTGTTTAAGAGAGAATTATGCTTAGTTTGGTCTATGAGGGAAACACAATTGAACTAATGGAGAAGCCTAGCATCTAGAAACTTAGGAAAAATTGTAGCTAGCATTGCTATAAGGCTCTAGATCTTTATAATTATACTATGTATCTTTGCACTTGGTTTTTAGTAGGTAAGTTTGTTATGCAAAGTACTTAGCACCAATAGGGCTGAAGAGAAATTTTATTGTGGATTAAACATCTCACAAAAATGAGTATTTTCTATGTATAACAATACTATATTTTTGTAACTTAATTTGAATGTTGACTAGTTAGGCCAGAGTGAACACACACACACAACCTTTGTTGTGAGAAACAACTTTACAAAGATTGAAAATTGGACTTGTCCCAAATTCCTTCTTCTATCCATTATGCACACTTCCTTGGAGTTTTGGAAAACTAATTTCGCACATTCTTTCATGCCTTGATAAGGAAAATACTTTCCAAAACTAATACTTTTACTGTAATTTCACTTTTTCCTGGGTAATTATCCTAGGGATCTTCCCCTCATTTCAAGGATGGTTCCCAAGGTAAACCATATATTCTCCAGGGAACAAGGCAAAGTAAAAAAGAAGACTCAAGTTTGTTCCAACAATATACTCATTAGTAGTTCAACATGTCACTTAGGGGAATAAAACATAGGTGGAGAGAATAACACTCCATCCCACAACCACTCAGGCTAAACCCAATTGACTCAATAATTTTACTATGTTATACTCTATTATAATTGATCAATTATGGCATACTTCAAAACATCTAACCATTTTTAAGAAATTGTGGGTAATGTGTCTGCATTAATTTTTGGATTTTCATTTTTTTGGAAAAATATATTAAACAATTAACCTACAAAATAACATGTTTTCCTTTGTTTTAAAATTTTCTCATGATTAATAAGCTTCAAATCAAATAACAAGTTTTTAAGGGTATATAACCTTCCAAAATGGAAATGGATACATATGCACATCCCTTTGCTTTCAAAATAACTTCAAAAAGTATATTGCATTTGTCTTCCCCAAAACAATGAAGAGGCATTGTACTGAGTTGGTTATTATAAGTTGCTGGTACAAAATCCTAAGGGTTAGCTTAAGAAATCACAAGGGGGACTTTAGATCTATCCCCCAAAGTTGGGGAGGTAGGTCACAAGTTTGACTTTCTTGATCCCCTCTACGAGGTTTTTTTTGTTTTATGTGAGATAGAATAGAAAAACATACAATACTTCTCGATTTCTTCAAGCTTCTAGAATGTACTATATCTTTAAAATCTTCTAGAGGGTTTTCTCTTTCTCTACTTTCTACTATGAGAGTGCATATGTGTGTGTGTGCTTTTGCACTCTTGCTCACTTGTTGCTAGGGGATAAGAGAAAATGGGAGTAGAGATGAAGCTTGAGGTATGCAATCTTTTCTATCAAGAAATAAAATTTGTTGATCCTTCCCATGTGGTTTTCCTAGTATGTTGCTAGGTTTCCACGTAAGATTTATGGTTCTCTTTTGTTGTTTTCTTTCTACAATTTTTTATTTTATTTTTGGTATCTTTATCATTAGATCAATCAATTGAGTGTAGATTAGGTGGTTTAAAGGAATGGTTATCCTCCCCACCTAGGTACAAATCTTTCTTTGTGGCACTTGCTCTTTGGGAGCTAACTTGACTATGTATCGCTTTCTTGGATGTATTTTTGGCCATACCTTAATTCTATGGAATATTAGGTGTTGGAATTATTCAATAAACGAAAGAGTTTATCATTAGATCTAATATTTTTATCAATAGATCTGGTATCTTTATCATCATAAATGTTACCTTTCTAATCATATTTTTTCTATTTTATTATTGAGCATTTTTTATTTCATAGCAATTGGTATCAAAGCAAAGTTTGTCGGAGATTCGGTGTGTTCAGGGTACATTTACATGTGACTGCAAGGGATTGGATGATAAATAATGAAAGAATACTAGGGAAAATTTCCCCATATGGAGGTAAAAAAGGAAAATATAATGACCCTAAAATATCTACAATTGTCGATTGAGGGAAAATCAAAGAAACCCTCATCGATGACCAATGGAGACTCAGATAAGTTAGATAGAAAGATAGTTGCTAATGTCTGAAGATATTTGGCTATAATTCAATTTTTTGAAAGAAAATACAATCGATTCATTATGGAAAAAGCTTCATTATTTATATGAGTGAGACACAACAATGAACAAATTATTTTTGAAGAAGAGGTTGTTTAATCTAAAAATGAAGAAATGGATCTCAGTGTCTGAACAGTTAAATCAGTTGCACATAGTGTTGAATTGGCTCACTTCATTGAATATTGCATTTGATGAGGATATTCATTCCCTCCTATTCATGAGCTCAATGTCAAATAGTTGGAAGAACTGATTTGTCACCATAAATAATGTGACACCAAAAGGTAAATTGTGTTTTGAAGATGTTCTAATATTTTATTAGATGAAGAGATGTGGAGGAAATATATTGGAAATAAAATGCCATATATGGAGGAATTAACCCTTGGTGGCCATGGTAGGAAACCAAATAGAATGAAATAAGGGAAATCAAAATCTAGAGGAAAGTCAAAGTCTAGGTGTGGAATATTAACCTATTGTCATTGTGGAAAAGAGAATGCGTGATATTAAAAAGGGAGAAAAGGGGGCAAAATGTATCGAACTGTTGGAAATAACACCAATACTAGGAGAGAGGAGTGAATTGAGATTGAGCACTTTTTACCATTTCAAACTTTAATTAGATCATGTAATAATAACCATTAATAACTTCATTCCTCACCACATAAAATCAGACACAATGCACAAGAGATAATTCTTCTTATAATATAACAATATTACAAGATTACATTTATAGTAAGCATCAACCTCCATTTTATGAGCACCAAATCAAAGGAGGATACAACCCCATATCTTTACCAACTCCAATTAGAAGGAAACACACACTTACTATATTCTCTAGCACCCACTAGAAGGAGGCCACAACCCCTTAAGATCATAGGCCCCAACCTACCTTGGCACCACCTTTCCACCCTACCACCCTGATATGAGTAAGAGTATCAATTTGTCATTGTCATTGTCATTGTCACTATCAATGTCTCTCTCTTCAATTCTTCCTTCAAGTTGTCTTCAATTCTTCCTTCAAGTTGTCTTCAATAAAAACATAGAAACAGTCATCCATAGACTTCATTTTCTTTGCTCCTTCAATCTATTATCACCATCTTCAAACCTTAGGTCATTCCAAGAGAGGAACCCAAGATCATGCCATTTCCAACCTTTTTCAAGATACAGAGGCCCTAGGTCATGCACCAATACCTTCACAAGATAAACCCTAGGTCATAGGGACAATCTTCAAGAGAAACCTTAATCCATGTGCAAAATATTGATCATGACAAACCCTAGTCCATGTGTCAATATCAAAAGATAAATTCTTTGACAAGTTAAAGAAACAAGAGAGAAACCATAACTCATCCTTCAACTTCTTCACAAGATGCTCCTATTGTACCTTCGCTTCACTAGTTCATGAGAAGGGATGCACAACATTTTTATAAGAAATGAAATGTTCCACCTTTATTCATACAACTCTAAGTCACTCATTTATTTCACTTAAGTTTCAATCGGCCCTAACCAAATTTTGTCCTAGTACAAAAAAAAATGCATTTCTCCTCAACCAGGAAGAGTTAGGAATCGTGCCACCTATCACTCAAAAGGTATCAAAATAGTCTATATGATTATGGAACTTATTATTTCATTTGGGAAAACTTTATGGGTAAAATTTCCCTTTTATATTTAGCATCATTCTTGTGAGACTCCCCTTAATTTATCTTCATGACCACTTCATATCATTCATCAAGGGGATTCTTTACCATTCACACCATTATGGTTATGTGGACACAACATCATCACTTTAGGAGCTTCTTCACTTGCTCCATTTGCGTATAACTCAAAGTGGGCATGTGGAAACAACCACATGTTAATCTCATCCCATGAGGGCCATGCTTAATAGTTATACCATAAGGGGGGAACTTTGATTCCCTTACTTCAATGTCCTTTTTCTAAGGTTGACATCAATGACAACCAAATGTCCAACAATACCCCCCTTTGGAATTGATGGCAACTTAGTAAAACACCGTTTCTTCCCCTATGAATATATTATCTTCCTTGAGATGACTCCCCCTATGTTTATGATTCTTTAAATCGAGCTTGTCTTACTATTTTTCTCTTCCCCTTTGACATCAATTACAAAGGATGATTCTTCCTCATGTTCCTACTGCAACTCTCCCTGTCAATATTCCTTCTTTTTGGGATTTCTCCTCCTGAACTCATGCTTCTATTTGGGGTTGATCCCACTATAAATCTCTTAATTTTCTTCTCCAAACTTTTCTAACCTTTTGTCTAGTAGGTCTTGCCATGTTGTTTCTACAATACTTTTCCATGTGTCCATAGTCATGACAATTGAATCATTCAACATTGTGCTTTACCATGTTTTTACAATCTCTTTCCATGTGTCCATAATTGTAGCAATTGTAACACTCAACATTGCAGTGCAAGTGGACACTTGTATTTCTTACTTGAGAATTTCCTCCTTAAGATTTGCAATCTTTGTCCCTATGCCCAAAATTATTGCAAGAGAAACAAATTCCAAGAAAGATGCATAGATACATGGGTGTAGAAGATGTTCTTGATGGTGCAACTTCTTTGTATCCATCTTTCTCTAAATATTGTTGAGGATAAATTCTTTTTTTATAATATCTATCTTGATGGCACCTTTTGAGAATGTTTGCATAACTCTTATCCTTCTCTTCATTTTTATTTTCTAGTAGCTTGGAACACTTTTCTTCAACTTTCTTTGATGGTGGTTTGGAGCTCACTTTCTTCAACATTATTTTGTTCATCATACTCAAACCAGTATTATCAAGTGGAGATATTTACTAGTTGTGAATGTCATCTAAGATCAATGTGCTCTTATCAAACTTCAAGTTTGTGGTAGTTGTCTTCTGCAATTCCTTCTATAGAGTAACAATCTCAAACTCTCTTTCTTGGAGAATGTTTTCTCTCTCGTTTAGTTGACTTGTTAGGAATTCTTCAATTCTCTTTGTATCTTCCACTTTAATTCTTAGGGAAGCAATGGTATTTTCATTCTCTTCATTTAGTGAAAGGATCTCCATCTCTTTCCTTTGACAAAATGATGTATTCTCTTGAAGCTGACTTACGAGGTCTTCTTCAGTTTTCTTGGCATCTTCTATTTAACTTGTTAGACCAACAATGGTCTTTTAAGATTCTTGATATATCTAAAGCAATTATTCTTGTTTCCTTATGTGTTCTTTCCTCTTCTTCATGATCTGTAGCTTTTTTCAAATTCTTTCTTAGGGAAATAATTTCAACTTCTTGTTTTTTGCAGATTTGATCCTTCTCCTTTTCTTATTTTACTGCATCTGACAATTATTTCTAATGATATTCATTTTCTTCATAAATAGGCTTTGTAATCATGGTCATAAGGAAATTTTCTTGTTCTTTTGAATCACTATATGTTCCTTCTTCATATGGGCACTCAACAATAGCATGTCCTATTCTTTCGCATTCAAAACATTTAAAGGATAACTTACTTGGTACCTTTTCGTGGTTTGCTTCTTCTTTTCATAGCTCTTCCTTTTCAATGACTTTCTCAACTATGTAAAGCTTATGAAGCTTGTCCAAAATCTATTTAGATGATGTACATGATCCCGCAAAAACTTTCACAAGATCAAATAATCCATTGTGGACGGAATTTATTGCCATAACATTACCCTTCCTTCACTTATTTTTAATTTCCATTTGTTTGTGGAACAATCACAACTAAATTCCAAACATTATCCCCAAGTGCCATCCAATATTCCTTCATCTTTATACTCCATAATTCATAAACTAATCCATCAAACAAAGGTGCTCCATCTTTGCCAGAACCTTCATGCTTGTACATGTGCCTTAAGGACCATCCTTCTAGCTGCTAAACTAACTTGCTTTGATACCAATTGTTGCAAATATCACCAATACTGAGAGGATGGGTGAATCAATATTGAGCACTTTTTACCATTTCAAACTTTAAGCACGTCATGTAATAATACCCATTAACAACGTCATTCTTCAACACATAAAATCACACAAATTGCGCAAGAGATAAGGTTTTTCTTATAATATAACAAGATTACAAGATTATATTCATAGAAAGCATCAAATTCTTATTTATGAGCACCAACTCAAAGGAGGCTACAACCCCCTAGATTTACCAACTCCAACTGGAAGAAATCACCCACTTCCTAAATTCTCTATCACCCACCAGAAGGACGCTACAACCCCCAAAGATACAAGCTCCAACCTCCCCTAGCACCATTGTAAGAGTATCAATATGCGACTGTCACTATCACTATCATTGTTACTGTCACTATCACTATCTTCAATTATTCCTTCAAGTTGTCTTCAACAAAACCCTAGAAATAATCATCTAAAGACATCATTTTCTTAGATCCTTCAATCTGTCCTCGCCAAATTCGAACCTTAGGTCATTCCAAGAGAGGAACCCTAGACCATGCCATTGACAACCTTTGCCAAGATATAGAAGCCCTAGGTCATGTGCCAAGATATTCACAAGATAAACCCTAGCTCATAACATCCCAAATCTGGTAATTATGTTAGTTTCAAGAAAATGCAATACCTGATTTGTATTAACCACTCGCAATGGTTCCGCTTCAGACCATCGAGTAAAGTAATCAGTGGTAGTTATGATGTACTTATGCTGAAGAGAGGAGGAGGGGTTTATTGGTCCAACGATATCGATTCCCCATTGTTGGAAAGGCCTATCAACCACCACAGGATGTAAAGGAAATGCTGGTTTTTTAACTATTCCAGCAGCAGTCTGACAATATTGGCACCTTCTAACGAAAGAATGGGCATCTTTAAATAGAGTTGGACATAAATAACTTGCTCTCAAAACTTTATGAGTAGTAGTATGACCACCAAATTGTCCACCAGCAGGCCCATCATGCAGTTGTGTTAAAACTGAATCAGATTCCTCCTTTTCTAGACAACGAAGCAAAACTCCATCTACATTTTTCCTGAAAAGTACATTATTTATCAATTGGTAGGGTGCTGATTTTAATCTTACGGCTCTTTTCTTCTTTGGGTATAAATGGTCTGGGGCACTGCCAGTTTCAAGATAAGTGCGAATGTTAGTATACCATGAACTAGCCGGGTCTGGGATAAAACAAACCTCTTTTTGCAGCAAGGTATCATCTAAAGGTATGCCATTCTGGTCAGTGGGTAGATGTGCTAATTCGGCTGCCAATTTACACAAACCCAAACTGCGTACAACTTGAGAGGGTTTAATCTCTAGGTCATACTCCTGCAGAGCAGCCATCCAATGTGCCCTTTTTCTCCAAGGTCTTTCTGTACTAACAAATTTCTCATAGTAGAGAATGGAACAATTACCTTGGTTTTCGATTTAGGAAGATAAGGACGGAAATGTTTTACTGCTTTGAACATAGAAAAACCCTGTTTATCCACTTCATGGTAGTTCAACTCAGCTCCTTTTAAATTCGAGCTCATGAAGGAGATAGGTACTTCATCCCCCTGTTGGTTCTTCTGAGAAAGAACAGTTGCGTAACATATGTCAAATGCAAAAGTATAGAGAATAAAGTCTTTCCTAAAGTCAGGGCTCACATCTCTAATTTTGATAAATGAATCTTTCTCTTTATCCCCCCATGAAAAGGTACTGTCTTTCTTAATCATATTCTGCAGTGGGCGCACGATTTCAGAAAAAATGGGAACAAATCTTCTCACGAAATTTATCTTTCCCATGAAGGATTGCATGGATTTCTTAGTAGAAGGAAAAGGAATCCTAGAGATAGCTTCGGTTCTTTATAGATCAATCATGATCCCTTCCTTTGACACTACAAACCCTAGCAAAATTCCCTCAGTTACTGCAAATATTGTCTTTTTAGAGTTAAGGGAAATACTGAACTTCCTGCAACGTTCGAGCACTCTACGTAAGTGTGAAATGTGATCAGATCTGTTTTTGGAAAACATAGTGACGTCGTCTAAATAGACAACAATAGAGTGATTTATCAGACCTCTTAAAGAAGCATCCATTTCCCTTTGGAATGTAGCCCCAGCTTTTATCAATCCAAAGGGCATCTTCCTGTAGGCATAGGTTCCCCAAGGGATTCTAAAAGTAGTTTTCAGTTGGTCTGCAGGAGAGACTAGAAGCTAGTTGTACCCAAAAAAACCATCTAACAAAGACAGCATCTGAGAACCTGACACCTTCTGGAGGATTTGTTCCATGGGAGGAACAAGATAGTTGTCCTTTTCTGATGATCGGTTCAAGTTTTGGAAATCTACACATAACCAAATATCTCCATTTTTCTTCTTAACAGGGACAAGGTTCGCCACCCACTGTGTATGGCGTACAGGAAATATAATCTGGGCAGTAAGTAATTTATTCAATTCTTTCTTTACTGTCGGTTCTAAGGTAGGGTGGATTTTCCTTAGTTTCTGCTGAAAAGGTTTTGACTGAGATTTCATAGGGATTACGTGTTGTATGATCTAGGTATCGAAGGTCTTCAGAACATCGTTTGACCATGTAAATGCATCCTTGAATTCACTAAATAGTTTCAAAAAGGTTGATTTTTCATGTTGGGTACAGTCTGATCCTAAATTGATATTTTGAGGATTTGCTTCCGTGCCCAAATTTATGATTTCATAGCGCATATTGGAACTGTTAGTTTTGCAATTAGGCACTCCTTTAAACTTATCATGTAGGCCATAAAAATTTTCGAGTCTGAGAACCGACATAGGGATCGAATTTACCAGCTCAAAGGATTGGTCAACCGGCTAAGGTGGATGTACTATTGAAAATTTGTGCAGATCTTCATCGTGTGTGACCTCGTCAATTGTTGATTCCTTAAAAGCATCTTCTCCTGTTAAAAAGGCAATGATCTGTGAATCATCATTAAAAACTTGCCAATTAGTGATGTTATCGAGGATCGACGATCTAAACAATAATTCAATAGAAAATACATTGAGAGAAAAAAATTTTGAAGGAATGAGCCATGAGGCTACATTTTCCAAAAAGTCGGCTTCTTGATTCTGAAAATGAGGGATAGACTCGATATTAAAGCCATTAAATGCTGAAATTAGATTCCATACCTCTTTTCGATAACTTTGCAAATGATTAGATAAGCAATGAATGGAATTGCGGACTTGTCGAACAATAATTTTAGAATCGCCAAATGCAATTAGAACCTAAACATTTAATTCCAAAACCTTCTTGAGTCCCTAGATGAGGCCTCATATTTGGTTGTGTTAATTGTGCAAAGAAATTCCAGCCTACAAGATAGCATAAGTTTGTTTCTTGCGGGATCTAGGAGCATGCAGACTTCCCCTACACCTTCCTTGGATCGAGAACCGTCAAAATACAGATGCCAAGGCTTATCAACAAAACTAATTACATCATTTACATTATTCACAGTGTTAATCAAACTGGAAGCAGCTTCCTGAAAATCACAATGTAAAATTTCTGATTTATTTACAGAATCAGTAGATGCAGATTTAAGTGCAAGGAAACTTCCCAAATCGGAATCGTATCCATAGTTCCCTAAAATGGAATCACTAAACAAAACTGGCTCGTTGGGAGAGTTTATCTCAGTCACTGTGTGTTTCATGTATCTCTCTATGTCAATCTTGATTTGATTTGGTTTCCCATTTTTAGGTAACCACAAGTGTGACCAATCGGTTGAAAAATATCCTTTTAAAGTTTGAGACCAATCATGACTTAAGAACAACCCATAGACATCCGGTATGTCTGCTACCACTACATCAATAACCTAGAAGAGTTGTGGATTAGTGGCCATTCTAATCATTACTCCTTTTAATTCTCCTACAATTTTCACCTTAGATCGATCTAGCTGGCTGATTTGAATTTCACAAGGAGTGGGCTTGGAATTCAGCTTCTTACAAACCGAATAGGGCATAACGTTTGACGAAACTCCAGAATCGATCATATAGTTATGGACATTCCGATTGAAGATTTCAAACGTCAGTAGAAAGGGAGGAGTTGTAGATTTGGAGTTCTTACCTATCAGTGTATCTTTATCAATGGTTGTTTTGATATTACTATTAAAACCAATTGTTGTTTTACTGGTTGAAGGATCAAGGTTATTGACTGAAGGTACAAAGGGCTAATTTTTTGTTTTAGTGTTTGATGAAGTCATTAAGTTAGAGAGTATTGAACCTCCAGGCATAGGATAAAATTTCAATAAATCAAACATACTGATATTTGCCCTCTGTTTCTTGAGATCATCTATGATGTCATACTGGAAATCAATACCCTGAGTCATAGGATGTTGATTTGAAGGTTGGGGACTGTTCCTAGGTGTGGGTGATGGTTGTGAATCTACAGGCCCTTTACTTCTTGTATTATGGGTGTGCTTGTTTACAAAGACAGAATGATCATTAGACTCCCCCTCTTTGGCTGAACTATCCCAGAAATGGCAATTAAACACGAGAGGATCTTCAAAAGCTTCCTATTCGGTTTCAGGTTGCTCAGCTTCACGATCTTCTTTCGACTCCTGGTTGGTTGAAGTCTCATGCAAGGCATAGACAACTCTTATAGTATTAAAAACTTCCTCATTGGTTGATATGTTAGGCGGAGTGTTTTTCCTAGCATTTGGTGATGTATATGGCCGGTATGGGGTTTTAAAATTCCCTCTATTTGAAGTACCTTCCCCATTATTTCGTTTCAATATCACCACTTCATTCGTGAGGGACCTAATTGCTTGTTGCAATTTTTATACATCGAACATAGGAGCATCCTTTTATCCATGTTGGTTCTTACAGAGCCTTCGTTGCGTTTACGAAAAGAGCCATCAATTTTGCCATTATTTTCTGGTTCAAATGTCAATGAATTCTTTTCAAACTTTATTGCTTCTTCGAAGGTTTCAACTAACGTAATTTTACCAGCTTGTTTCACAAACATACCCAAGTATTTAGGTAATGCTAAAGCATAATTCTCAATTATGATATCTTCTGGAGCTTGGGAGGCTACTGGTATCTTATTCAAGAGAGTAAGGAAACGTTGATTGAAATATTTTATCCTTTCTTTGATTTCCATCTTGATCCTAGCCAATTCTAGTGCTAACACAGCAGGGGTTTTGTCTTCACCAAACTTGTTTAAGAATGCCTGACTAAAATCACCCCAACTAGTTATAGATCCTTTAGTTAAGGAAAAATACCAAACTGCAGCTTTTCCTTTGAAAGTTAAAGGGAATAGTCGACATACCACATCCTCATGCTAAACATTCGTGGTCTGAACAACCAGGATGAATTTGTCGATGTGATTTTTGGCCATGCCCTTATCATATGGGTCAAACCTAGGTAGTAGTTTGTCAGGATGCTTAGGTAGATTATGTTGCAGTCCAGGTATAGCAACGACACTGCGTCGTAACCATGGTATATCAACATTAGGATTACCTTGGTCACAATCACCCATGTCTGGATTGGATTCCAGATCTGACGAAAAGTCGTTGTTATGGTCACGGGGGCTATCAGGTGGTGATTCAAGAGGTGAAGGGGGTAGGTCAGATCCACCTGTAGACAACAATCGTTGGGAAGTGTTATGACTAGCCACTCCTCTCAAGAGATCACTAATATGATAATTAGGAGACCCTCTCAATGGTTCAAGAGGCTCTTCTCCAATCGGATCGACAGCTGACTCGGTCACTGCCAAGGTTTGAAAATGAGCTCTGCTTGGCAAATCAAAATTTGATCAGAGGGATCCCTGTTTGGCGAGAATAGGCTCTTGTTAAAATTCTACGTGATTCCTCTAGGGTTTGATTTATCTCTTTTGGGGAAACTGGTGAAACAGTTGGGTCTCTTTCAATAATAGTCCTAAGTGCATCTAAAAAGAGTGTATTCACAGTTTCGGGTTGTGACGTAGAGACCAAAGTAGACAATATTCCAAAACTCGTGAGGGGGGAAGTAGGTTGATTACTGGTAGGATCGTTATGCGATCGATCAACCATTAAGCTTTAAGCTCATGCCCTCTCTCTAGCGCCATTTGTTGGCCGAAAATACTGACCTAGGCCAACAATGGAAAGACAGCCCACACACTCGACTTACTGCAATCTTGTATATGTTTGGAGTGACTGTCTCTCACAGGATCAAGGACCTACTGCCTGTATAATGTCCTCTCAAAATAGAGAGTCTCTTTAGGTATATGTGGCAAGATTTGCTTAACCAAATATTCTAACAAATTAGAGTGATTCAACCTAATGACTAACTAAAGCTGAAGGCTATCTTAAACTAAGTATAAAAAATAGTAGCTCCTAATTCTATCCTATAGTGACCTAAATGCAAGCTAACTATCTTAGCTGAGAGCATAAATTGTTGATTTGACAACAGGTCTCGATGTATAAGGTGATCTATAATTCTGAACTGTTAGAAAAGTCTACAATTAACAGAATTAAATCTAAATTAACTCACAATAAAATGATATCTCATTACAAGATAATTTGAACAGAAAATAAAACCTGTTATCAAATAAATCTAACACAGTCTTGAAACATAATAGATACAATCATATACTAACATGAAGACAAAACAAGGTCAGGTTACACAGTTAATAATTCATGTAACACGGTTTCATAATCAATTGAAAATGTGAAGAAACTCACTCAATTTCAAC
>LPNX011158856.1:570531-583743 GCA_001517045.1 Pseudotsuga menziesii | reverse complement strand
TATATATACATATATGAAAGTGAAATTTAACAAAGGAGAACCATCATTAGCACAGTATAAATCAACTTAAAGACTTAGCTAAGGTCTTCACTATTCCGTAGCATCAAGTAATCTTCAGAAAAAGTTCAAAAAACACTAGCACAACATAATGTAATATAAAACTGTAGAAATATCGATTCTCCATAAGTCATAGGAATCGAACCCTTTACTCCTGTTTGAAACTTGTTTATAAAGGGAACTGAAAACAACAACTAATTAACTAATTCTCCAACTAATTCTCCTATTTCTATGGTAGTACATGGATTTTATTCAAATACAGGTCAAAGAAAAGACCGGAATCATAGGCATGTCGTTGTGTAACCATCAGGAGGGAATAACGCGCCAGAAAAAGTTAACTGACTGGATAAATCCAGTGTCATATTCCCCAAAATGTGTCAACGCTATATTCGAGAATCCAAACTGATGATGCTTAGAAATAGGAGTGTAGAAACAACATAATAGCAATGAATTGCATTTCCGAAGTGGCCTCCAATGAGTAACTCCATGTAGTCAAAACCACAAATACAACATGGCATCTAGCTTTATCTCACCGACTCATTAATACCTGTAAATTTTAAACAGAATCTGTTAGCAAAGTGCAACTGATAACCCTATAGAAATGAATAGGGTGTTTGCAGAATTTTAATTCTGCAGATATCCTCATTAAATAACCAAACTATACACCAAGAACCAAAACTGACAAAATCAAGATATTACTAACCTGTGGAGATTAATTCGAAATCATCTGCATGCATAATCGAAGATTTGAAACATAAGACAAAAATTGGAATTCATTGCAGAAAACAAAATGTCAAATTTTTAGAGCCGATTCGACAGACAGTGGAATTTGCACATTTCTCCTTGCCTCATCTAGCTTGGCTTTGAATCTAACAGCCCTGATCTTGGCAATCTTGTTCTATTTAATCAACCTTCGATTTCTTAACATAAGCTTTTTAACTTGATCTTTATATTTCAGCTTCTTCTCCCTCAACAAATTCCACTTCTCAATCCAAGAGATGAAATCAGTTTTCAAACCGATGATTTCATCCATAGCAAATGTCTTGATAACTTGAGCCTCCTTTAAGCTAGTTTCTAGATATGAGATAACTCGAGCATAATGGTTTCGATCGATTTGCTCCTTCGATTCTCCATTCGACCTTCCTATGTCTTCCTCAACAATGTAGGGCTTCTGATCAATTTCTTGATGACATTCATGATTTACTTGCTGAATATCAGCAACATTATCCTCGGAGACAAACACATATTTTAGATCCAGGAAAGCTAGACCAATGGGAACTGGATTGGGACGAGGTTCCAAAGAGTCACTTACTTTAATAACAGGGGTATCCCAAATGCTCAGGTCTCTTCTGGCAAACAAGGCAGCTGTCATACTACGAGTAGTCCTATGAATAGCCCGATTACTCAACACTAGACTAATTTGGTCTTCAGCCAGTTTCTGACTAATGTTAGCCTGTGAATGAGGAAGCTCCTTATTTTGACGGGGTATTGTGATTGCTGGTTTCCTTACTCGAGGGTGAGAATTACGAACAGGAACTTCAAGTTTTGTTTCAGACTTGAATTTAACATCACTGATACTTAGGGTTCGGCTAGGTTCAGATACTTCATCATCCAAATTACCTTGAGAAGCAGACTCTTCTAACTTAGGCTTGGCTTCTTCAGTTTTGATACGCCTGCATCTAGTTCTGGGCCTCTGTTTGGGCCATTCTTCATTCTCACCAAACCCATTACACATGAGGAAAGATTCCCAAGTTTCCCCTAATTCTCATAGCCAGTATAACACGAGTATTTTAATCAATCCGTGATGAAACAGACTCTTCTCCTTATCCCCTACGTTAATTTGATAGGTGCGGGCCATCTTGGGCAAACTATTCAAGAAATAGTATGGCATATTCACAGGACATCCCTTAAAAATCATTAACAGTCAGAGGTGATAGAACTGGGTTTGGGAAAGCCTACCCTCACAGGTGATGTACCTGATGACCAGCTCAAGCAGAGAACGCCATTTCTTCATGAGCAGTCGAGAAGGGAAACTAGATTTATACTTCATTTGCCGGTGAGCTGGAGTGAGAAACTCCTTCCAGCCGTCATTTTTTACATGCTTACCCTTATACCAACGTTCACCTGTTTGTGGTAAACCAATGGCCTGAGAAACAAACTCTTCTGTCAGCCTCAATTTGATATCCCCAACCTGTGCTTTAATCCCATCAAATGATGCTGCAAACGCCCTGGAATTTGCCACGTTGAACCCAGAGAACTTCTGTAAAAACCCTAGCCATCCAACCCTAATTATTACCTCCCGACATTCATGGGGCAGCGTCCAGGTACTCGTCTCCTATGAGTTCAAATCTTGACACAGGAGCCATGGTAATGATTACAAAAACTTTCAGGGTTTTCAAAAACCAGACTGAAACACACAGTCGATTTATCCAGAGTCCACACATTTCAATTAACACTCCAAACTGCCCTATTTTACCAAATCACTCTGAATTTCCCTACAAAGTCATCATACCTACGAGTTGACATGTTAATGGGACTTGGAAAACACTTACCACACCATAATGATCCACAGGAAAATCGAGCAAGCAACGGCTTAAGTGTGATATTTGCATGATGGCAAATTGACAGATGGCAAACCTTTAGGTTACGCAGATATCAAAACCCTGATTTCAATCATAGCATCAACATTGATTGACATTCTCCATAATGTTGTGATAGTCTAGAAAACTCATCGTTTCGAAACATAGTTGAATGGTTACAATGCCCTAATCCTTCATCATCGAAAATCACAATAATAAGGTTACTAAATAAGAATGTAATTGATGTAATTAGGATCAGGGTCGATATTATAATGACAAAGAAACAATTGATAATGCAACCAAACCCATATCAAAACTCTGAAAATCATCTTAGCCCCTTATGATAGACTTTAATACTGACTCACTTCGAAAATACAAAATTCGTTATAAGGATAAGTGTATAATAATGTGAAACTTACGAAAATTAAATTAAATACACTTTTATCCCTATGATTAACATGATGAAATAAATATTTTAGAAGTGAAAAATCTTGTTAGACCTCCTATATGAATTGAACAGAAACAATTATCATACCATGTAACAACTTGCTAGGATTAATAGTAAAAAATCATTGATGTAATAAATTCATTTGACCTCGAATATGCATGAGTGATAAGTGGTGTGAAATTAGGAGCTACTAACTTTCGGGATTATAATTTTCTAGATGATCAAAAGAAATGAGAGATTAATACCAATAGATTCAAATTCGACATAAATTGATGTTAATCCCTATAAATCAATCAATCAATTAAGCTTCTATTGGGAGTACCTTCAGAATCAAAAATTCTTAGGGCATTCCTAGAATATCTATAGATGAGTGTTGATCTAGGTGGTAATATCGAATGTCGATCAAAAGATTACCTATTTGAAATTTATTTGTGTTCAAAATGCTCCGAAGGGTGTTGCTTGCCAATAATTGGTGACATGTTGGGACCGAACCAGTTATCTCTACAGAAACAACATTCACACTTCAAATAATAAAAAATGATGCCTTAAAAGTATCAAATATTCACTTAAGTGATCCCAGATCCAAACCAATCTAAACATATAACCAAACCTCAACAGATTTTTGAAAACAAACCTATGGCTGTTATCTAGGTGTTCTTGGTCCTATTCAACCTCAGGCAGGTGTGAAGTAAAATGACTTAATTTCAATGTAGATCTATAAGACCAAAGACAAGTTTTCCAATAACAGTATCGATGTGGCTTCTTTAGAACATCAGTTGAATTTCCCCTCATTCAAGCAAAATAGCAGACAATACTCCCCTTTTTTTATGTTAGTATATATACAAATCATATACACAAGGGTAAATACGAAAAGAATCAATCAAGAATACTATCTTAGCTTGGTGACCAAATAATGATAGCCTTATTCATCGATCCTACTAGAAACTGATCAGGCCAGCTCGTGATGAGACTTCCTGTCTCTCAGTTTATTTGACTGAGAGTCGCTGTCATTGGCTTGATAACCAAATTTTTGACAACGTCATTCCAATAGAACTTATGATCATAAACAGACCGGCTCATGATGAGACCTCTTGTTCCCTGATTAACCTTTTCATATTTACCTTAGTTCAAGAGTACTGCCCTGGCTGAATGACCAGATGTATTCATGAAAATGAGGGAGAAAACCATAGACTTCTTAAGACAACTTAAAGATGACTAGATATCTTCAACGAATCTTCAAGCTTAGTAGACATCTATTGGAATCAGTAAATAAATTCTCTGAGATATCGGTTTATAGGAAGGCACCCAAAGACAACAATCAAGGATTGCTAAGAGAAAAACTGTAGAGGTTGAAACTAATACAGGTTTGAAAACAGATCATTTGTGAGACATCAGATACTTCCAGCCATCATCAGCGATTACGATCTGATATGTATTTCAGTCATTCATGCTTGACATATTTCATCATCAGGCTCTTCCTCTTTATCCATGCAAAATGC
Source organism: Pseudotsuga menziesii (assembly GCA_001517045.1). NCBI lineage: Eukaryota > Viridiplantae > Streptophyta > Pinopsida > Pinales > Pinaceae > Pseudotsuga > Pseudotsuga menziesii. Next base: position 579,160 of record LPNX011158856.1, on the reverse strand, counting down.
TTCATGCTGAATTCTGTGAGAGCAGGTAGGAGATGTGTCAGATGAAGCAACTATTTACAGAGGTAACATGCAATCTTATGTGCAGTGAATGATCTCGAAGAGTTGAATTATTTTCATGACCTATCATCTAAAATTTCCAATGAGTAAACATGATGATGGCGGGAAAGAAGATGATCAGTGAGTACAAGATCGAAAACTCTAACCGGTCTAGAAATCACAATGAAACCAAAAATATGTACAGAAATATACACAATGGGAATATACAATGAAAATGATTCGATGATGTGGGATCACTAAAAGTACCTTTTAAGGATATGCCCATTTACCGGGAGGGTATCGAGCTGTCCTTGCAAAGTATGCAAATGAAAAGTATTAGGACCAATATTTTCTGCTATCACATATGGTCCTAACCAGAGACGTTGGAATTTCGTATGTTCACATTTATCTTCATGTGCTTTGTCCCATTTCAAAACCATATCATCTACCTGTAATTATTTGTTCGAGGATGAGCCACGATCGAACCATGATTTAACAATTTGTTGATGCTTCATGAAATGTCTCTTAGCATTCTCTCTTTCTTCTTCCAATTTCAACAGGATATTGATTCTTTCTTCAATGGCTGAACACTATGTCTCTTGTACAACTCATGCAAGCTGTAACGAAGGCAGAAACAGATTAGGAGGAAGAATGGCCTCTATTCCATATACCAAAAAGAAAGGGGAGTTACCAACGGATGATTTTGAGGTAACTCTGTCAGCCCAGAGAGCTTGATATAGAACAGTATGTCAATTCCTATGATGTTTAGCTATGGATCTCTTCATAATTTTCAACAAGTTCTTATTTGTTGATTCAGCAAGGCCATTGCCTTGTGGGTAATAGTTTGCCGAATACCTGATTCTGATTCCCTTTTCTAATGCAAACTCAGTTAATTCTTCGGAATAAAAATAAGATGTGGTATCAAACACGAGAGATTCGGGCACCCCAAATTTGGTAATTATGTTAGTTTCAAGAAAATGCAATACCTAATTTGTATTAACCACCCGCAATGGTTTCGCTTCAGACCATCGAGTAAAGTAATCAGTGGCAGTTATGATGTACTTATGCTGAAGAGAGGAGGGGTTTATTGGTCCAACGATATCGATTCCCCACTGTTGGAAAGGCCTATCAAGCACCACAGGCTATAAAGGAAATGCTGATTTTTTAACTGTGCCAACCGCAATCTAACAATCTTGGCACCTTCTAACGAAAGAATGGGCATCCTTAAATAGAGTTGGCCAAAAATAACCTGCTCTCAAAACTTTATGAGCAGTAGTATCACCACCAAAGTGGCCACCAGCAAGCCCGTCATGCAGTTGTGTTAAAAACTGAATCAGATTCCTCCTTTTCTAGACAGCGAAGCAAAACTCCATCTGCATTTTTCCTGAAAAGTACATTATTTATCAATTGGTAGGGTGCTGATTTTAATCTTACGACTCTTTTTTTCTTTGGCTCTAAATGGTCTGGGGCACTGCCAGTTTCAAGATAAGTGTGAATGTCAGTATACCATGAACTAGCCAGGTCTAGGATAAAACAAACCTCCTTTTGCAGCAAGGTATCATCTAGAGGTATCCCATTCTGGTCAACAAGCAGATGTGTTGATTCGGCTGCCAATTTACACAAACCCAAACCACGTACAACTTGAGAGGGTTTAATCTCTAGGTCATACTCCTACAGAGCAGCCATCCAATGTGCCCTTTTTTCTCCAAGGTCTTTCTGTACTAACAAAATTTTCACAATAGAGAATGGAACAATTACCTTGGTTTTCGATTTAAGGAGATAAGGATGAAAATGTTTTACTGCTTTGAACACAACAAAAGACTATTTATCCACTTCGTGGTAGTTCAGCTCAGCTCCTTTTAAATTCGAGCTCATGGAGGAGATAGGTACTTCATCCCCCTGCTGGTTCTTCTGAGTAAGAACAGCTACGTAAGATATGTCAGATGCAAAAGTATAGAGAATAAAGTATTTCCTAAAGTCAGGGCTCACAAGTGCGGGTGCCTCAGCTATGGCTTCTCTAATTCTAATAAACGACTCTATCTTTTTATCCCCCCATGAAAAGGTATTATCTTTCTTAATCATATTCTGCAGTGGGCGCATGATTTCAGAAAAACTGAGAACAAATCTTCTCACGAAATTTATCTTTCCCATGAAGGATTGCATGGATTTCTTAGTAGAAAGAAAAGGAATCCTAGAGATAGCTTTGGTTCTCTCTGGATCAATCATGATCGCTTCCTTTGACACTAAAAACCCTAGCAAAATTCCCTCATTTACTGCAAATATTTTCTTTTTAGGGTTAAGGGAAATACCGAACTTCCTGCAACGTTCGAGCACTCTACGTAAGTGTGAAATGTGATCAGATCTGTTTTTGGAAAACACAGTGACGTTGTCCAAATAGACAACGACAGAATGATTTATCAGACCTCTGAAAGCAGTGTCAATTTCCCTTTGGAATGTAGCCACAGCATTTATCATCCGAAGGGCATCTTCTTGTAGGCATAGGTTCCCCAAGGGGTCCTAAAAGTAGTTTTTAGCTGGTCTGCAGGAGAGACTAGAACCTGGTTGTACCCAGAAAAAACGTCTAATAAAAACAACATCTAAGCACCTGACACCTTCTGGAGGATTTGTTCCATGGGTAGAACAGGATAGTTGTCTTTTTCTGATGATCAATTCAAGTTTTGGAAATCTACACATAACTGATTATCTCCATTTTTCTTCCTAACAGGGACAAGGTTCGCCACCCACTGTGTATGGCGTACAGGAAATATAATCCGGGCAGTAAGTAATTTATTCAATTCTTTCTTTACCGTCGGTTCTAAGGAAGGGTGCATTTTCCTTGGTTTCTGCTGGAAAGGTTTTGACTGAGATTTCATAGGGATTATGTGTTGTATGATCTGGGTATCAAAAGTCTTCAGATCATCGTATGACCAAGCAAATGCATCCTTGAATTCACTAAATAGTTTCAGAAAGGATGATTTTTTGTGTTGGGTATAGTCTGATCCTAAATTGATATTTTGAGGATTTGCTTCCGTGCCCAAATTTATGATTTCATAACGCATATTGGAACTATTAGTTTCCTTTAAACTTATCATGTAGGTCATAAAAAATTTCGAGCCTGAGAACCGACATAGGGATCGAATTTACCAGCTCAAAGGATTGGTCAACCAGCTGAGGTGGATGGATTATTGAAAAATTGTGCAGATCTTCATCGTGTGTGATCTCGTCAATTGTTGATTCCTTAAAAGCATCTTCTCTTGTTAAAATGGCAATGATCTGCGAATCATCATTAAAAACATGCCAATTAGTGATGTTATCGGGGATCGATGGTCTAAACAATAATTCAATAGAAAATACATTGGGAGAAAAAAATTCTGAAGGAATGAGCCGTGAGGCTACATTTGCCAAAAGGTTAGCTTCTTGATTCTGAAAACGAGGGATAGAATCGATATTAAAGGCATCAAATGCTGAAATTAGATTCCATACCTCTTTTTGATAACTTTGCAAATGATTAGATAAGCAATGAATGGAATTGCAGACTTGTCGAACACTAATTTCAGAATCGCCAAATGCAATTAGAACCTTAACATTTAAGTCCAACGCCTTCTTGAGTCCCTGGATGAGGGCCTCATATTCGGCTGTATTATTTGTGCAAATAAATTCCAGCCTACATGATAGCATACATTTGTTTCCTGTGGGATCTAGGAGCATGCAGCCTACCCCTGCACCTTCCTTGGATCGAGAACTGTCAAAATACAGATGCCAAGGCTTATCAACAAGACTAATTACATCATTTATATTATTCACAGCGTTAATCAATCTGGGAGCAGCTTCCTGAAAATCACAATGTAAAATTTCTTATTTATTTACAGAAGCAGTAAATGCAGATTTAAGTGCAAGAAAACTTCCCAAATCGGAATCGTATCCATAGTTCCCTAAAATGGAATCACCAAACAAAACTGGCTCATTGGGAGAGTTTATCTCAGTCACTGTGTGTTTCATGTATCTCTCTCTATCAATCCTATTCTGATTTGGTCGCTTGTTTTTAGGTAACCATAAGTGTGACCAATCGGTCGAAAAATATCCTTTTAAAGTTTGAGACCAATCATGACTTAAGAACAACCCATAGACATCCGGTATGTCTGCTACCACTACATCAATAGCCTGGAAGAGCTGTGGATTAGTGGCCATTCTGAATATTACTCCTTTTAATTCTCCTACAATTTTCACCTTAGATCGATTTAGCTAGCTGATTTGAATTTCACAAAGAGTGGGCTTGGCATTCAGCTTCTTATAGACCGAATAGGGCATAACGTTTGACGAAGCTTCGGAATCGATCATACAGTTATGAACATTCCAATTGAAGATTTCAAACGTTGGTAGAAAGGGAGGAGTTGTAGATTTGGAGTTCTTACCTATCAGTGTATCTTTATCAGCGGTTGTTTTGATATTACTATTAAAACCAACTGTTGTTTTACTGGTTGAAGGATCAAGGTTATTGACTGAAGGTATAAAGGGCTGATTTTTTGTTTTAGTGTTTGATAAAGTCATTAAGTTAGAGAGTATTGAACCTCCAAGCATAGGGTAAATTTTCAATAAATCAAACATACTAATATTTGCCTTTTGTTTCTTGAGATCATCTATGATGTCATACTGGAGATCAATACCCTGAGTCATAGGATGTTGATTTGAAGGTTGGGGACTGTTCCTAGGTGTGGGAGATGGTTGTGAATCTACAGGCCCTTTACTTCTTGTATTATGGGTGTGCTGGTTGACAAAGATAGAATGATCATTAGACTCCCCCTCTTTGGCTGAACTATCCCAGAAATGGCAATTAAACGGGAGAGGATCTTCAGGAGCTTCCTCTTCAGTTTCAGGCTACTCAGGTTCACGATCTTCTTCTGAATCCTGGTCGGTTGAAGTCTCAGGCAAAGCATAGACATCTCTTATAGTATTAAAAACTTCCTCATTGGTTGATATGTCAGGGGGAGTGTTTTTCCTAACATTTGGTGATGTATATGGCCAGTATGAGGTTTTGAAATTCCGTCTATTTGAAGTACCTTCCCCATTATTTCATTTCAATATCACCACTTCATTCGTGAGAGACCTAATTGCTTGTTGTAATTTTTCTACATCAAAAGCTGGAGCATTCTTTTTATCCGTGTTGGTTCTTATAGAGCCTTCATTGGGTTACGAAAAGAGCCATCAATTTTGCCATTATTTTCTGGTTCAAATGTCAACGAATTATTTTCAACCTTTATTGTTTCTTCGAAGGTTTCAGTTAACGTAATTTTAGCAGCTTGTTTCACAAACATACCCAAGTATTTAGGTAATGCTGAAGCATAATTCTCAATTATGATATCTTCTGGAGGTTGGGAGGCTACTGGTATCTTATTCAAGAGACTAAGGAAACGTTGATTGAAATATTTTATCCTTTCTTTGCTTTCCATCTTGATCCTAGCCAATTCTAGTGCTAACACAACAGGGGTTTTGTCTTCACCAAACTTGTTTAAGAATGCCTGACTAAAATCACCCCAACTAGTTATAAATCCTTAAGTTAAGGAAAAATACCAAACTGCAGCTTTTCCTTCGAAAGTTAAAGGGAATAGTCAACATACCACATCCTCATGCTGAACATTCATGGTCTGAACAGCCAAGATGAATTTGTCAATGTGATTTTCGACCAGGCCTTTATCATCTGAGTCAAACTTAGGTAGCAGTTTGTCAGGATGCTTAGGTAGATTGTGCTGCAGTCCAGGTACAGCAACGGCATCGCGTCGTAACCATGGTCTATCAGCATTAGGATTACCTTGGTCACGATCACCCATGTCTGGATCGTATTCCATATCTAACGAAGAATCGTTGTTATGGTCACGGGGGCTATCAGGTGGTGATCCAAGAGGTGAAGTGGGTAGGTAAGATCCACCTGTAGACAACAATCGTCGAGAAGTGTTATGACTAGCCACTCCTCTCAAGAGATTACTAAGATGATAATCAGGAGACCCTCTCAATGGTTCAAGAGGCTCTTCTCCAATCGGATTGGTAGCTGACTCGGTCACTGCCAAGGTTTGAAAATGAGCTCTGCTTGGCAACCCGAAATTTGATCGGAGGGATCCCTGTTTGGCAAGAATAGGCTCTTGTTAAAATTCTACGCGATTCCTCTAGGGTTTGATTTATCTCTTCTGGGGAAACTGGTCAGACAGTTGGGTCTCTTTCAATAATAGTCATAACTGCATCTAAAAAGGGTGTATTCACAGTTTCGGGTTGTGATGTAGAGACCAAAGTAGACAATATTTCAAAACTCGTGAGGGGGGAAGTAGGTTGATTACTGGTAGGAGCATTATGCGATCGATCAGCAATTAAGCTTTAATCTCATGCCCTCCTTCTAGCACCATTTGTTGGCCGAAAATACTGACCTAGGCCAACAACGGAAAGACAGTCCACACACTCGACTTACTGCAATCTTGTATATGTTTGGAGTGACTGTCTCTCACAGGATCAAGGCCCTGCTGCCTGTATAATGTGCTCTCAAAATAGAGAGTCTCTTTAGGTGTATGTGGCAAGATTTTCTTAACCAAATCTTCTAACAAATCAGAGAGATCCAACCTAATGACTAACTAATGTTGAAGACTATCTCAAACTAAGTACAAAAAATAGTAGGTCCTAATTCTATCCTATAATGACCTAAATGCAAGCTAACTATCTTGGTTGAGAGCATGAATTGTTGATTTGACAATAGGTCTCGATGTATAAGGTGATATATAATTCTGAACTGTTAAAAAAGTCTACAATTAATAGAACTAAATCTAAATTAACTCACAAGAAGATGATATCTCATTACAAGATAATTTGAACAGAAAATTAAACCTGTTATCAAATAAATCTAACACAGTCTTGAAACATAACAGATACAATCATATACTAAGATGAAGACAGAACAAGGTCAGGTTACACAGTTAATAATTCATGTAACACAGTTTCATAATCAATTGAAAATGTGAGGAAACTCACTGACTTTCAACATAATAACAAATCATTCACATTTCAAGACAATGTAATCATTTGAGATCCTACGAAAAAATATTTCACATATAATATGACGATATATATATATATATGAAAGTGAAATTTAACAAAGGAGAACCATCATTAGCACAGTGTAAAGCAACTTAAAGACTTAGCTAATGTCTTCACTATTCCGTAGCATCAAGTAATCTTCAGAAAAAGTTCAAAAAACACTAGCACAACAGAATGTAATATAAAACTGTAGAAATATCAATTCTCCATAAGTCTTAGGAATCGAACCCTTTACTCCTGTTTGAAACTTGTTTATAAAGGGAACTGAAAACAACAACTAATTAACTAATTCTCCTATTTCTATGGTAGTACATGGATTTTATCCGATTATAGGTCAAATAAAAGACCAGGATCATAGGCATGTCGTTGTGTAACCATCAGGAGGGAATAATGCGCCAAAAAAAGTTAATTTACTGGATAAATCCAGTGTCATATTCCCCAAAACGTGTCAACACTATATTCGAGAATCCAAACTAATGATGCTTAGAAATAGGAGTGTAGAAACAACAGAATATCAATGAATTGCATTTCCGAAGCGACCTCCAATGAGTAACTCCATGTAGTCAAAACCACAAATACAACATGGCATCTAGCTTCATCTCACCGACTCATTAATACCTGTAAATTTTAAGCATAATCTGTTAGCAAAGTGTAACTGATAACCATATAGAAATGAATAGGATGTCTGCAGAATTTTAATTCTGCAGATATCCTCATTAAATAACCAAACTATACACCAAGAACCAAAACTGACAAAATCAAGATATTACTAACCTATGGAGGTTAATTCAAAATCATCTGCATGCATAATCGAAGATTTAAAACATCAGACAAAAATTGGAATTCATTGCGGAAAACAAAATGTCAGATTTTTAGAGCTGATTCGACAGACAGTGGAATCAACACATTTCTCCTTGACTCATCTAGCTTGGCTTTGAATCTAACAACCCTGATCTTGGCAATCTTGCTCTGTTTAATCAACCTTCGATTTCTTAACATAAGATTTTTAACTTGATCTTTATATTTCAGCTTCTTCTCCCTCAACAAATTCCACTTCTCAATCCAAGAGATTAAATCAGTTTTCAGACCGATGATTTCATCCATAGCAAATGTCTTGATAACTTGAGCCTCCTTTAAGTCAGTTTCTAGAGATGAGATAACTCGAGCATAAGGGTTTCGATCGATTTGCTCCTTCGATTCTCCATTCGACCTTCCTCTTTCTTCCCCAACAATGTAGGGCTTCTGATCAATTTCTTGATAACATTCATGATTTACTTGCTGAATATCAGCAACATTATCCCCGGAGACAGACACATATTTCAGATCTAGGAAAGCTGGACCAATGGGAACTGGATTGGGATGAGGTTCCGAAGAGTCACTTACTTCAATAACAGGGGTATCTCCAATGCTTAGGTCTCTTCTGGAAAACAAGGCAGCTGTCATACTATGAGTAGTCCTATGAATAGCCCGATTACTCAACACTTAGCTAATTTGGTCTTCAGTCGGTTTCTGACTAATG
>LPNX011158856.1:488556-570513 GCA_001517045.1 Pseudotsuga menziesii | reverse complement strand
GACCTATACGGTATTTCAAATTTAAAGTAATTTCATTGGCTAACACATGATGACATGGAATTTGAATAAAAGTTAAAAGGCCCATTTTGAGTTGAAATTTTGTCTAATGTTAGCCTGTGAATGAGGAAGCTCCTGATTTTGATAGGGTATTGTGATTGTCGGTTTCCCTACTCGAGGTTGAGAATTACAAACATGAACTTCAAGGTTTGTTTCAGACTTGACTTTCACATCACTGATACTTAGGGTTCGGCTAGGTTCAGATACTTCATTGTCCATATTACCTTGAGAACCAAACTCTTCTAACTCAGGCTCGACTTCTTCATTTTTGATACGCCTACGTCTAGTTCTGGGCCATTCTTCATTCTCACCAAACCCATTACACATGAGGAAAGATTCCCAAGTTTCCCCTAATTCTTCTAGTCGGTATAACACGAGTATTTTAATCAATCCATGATGAAACAGATTCCTCTCCTTATCCCCCACGTTAATTTGATAGGTGCAGGCCATCTTGTGCAGACTATTTAAGAAATAGTATGGCATATTCATAAGACGTCCCTTAAAAATCATTAACAGTCGGAGGTGATAGAACTGGTTTTGGGAAAGCCTACCCTCATAGGTGACGTACCTGATGACCATCTCAAGCAGAGAACAGCATTTCTTCATGAGCAGTCAAGAAGGGAAACCAGATTTATACTTCGTTTGTCGGTGAGCTGGATTGAGGAACTCCTTCTAGTCGTCATTTTTTACATGCTTACCCTTATACCAAAGTTCACCTATCTGTGGTAAACCAATGGCTTGAGAAACAAACTCTTCTGTCACCCTCAATTCAATATCCCCAACCTGTGCTTTAATCCCATCAAATGATGCTGCAAACGCCCTGGAAGTTTCCACGTTGAACCCAGAGAACTTCTGTAAAAACCCTAGCCATCCAACCCTAAGTATTACCTCGCAGCATTCAAGGGCAGCGTCCAGATACTCATCGCCTATGAGTTCAAATCTTGACACAGGAGTCATGGTAATGATTACACAAACTTTCAGGGTTTTCAAAAACCAGACTGAAACACACAGTTGATTTATCCAAAGTCCACACATTTCAATTAACACTCCAAACTGCCCTATTTTACCAAAGCACTTTGAATTTCCCTGCAAAGTCATCATACTTGCGATTTGACGGGTTAATGGGACTTGGAAAACCCTTACCACACCATAATGATCCGCAGGAAAATCGAGCGAGCTATGGCTTAAGTGTGATATTTGCATGATGGCAAATCAACAGATGGCAAACCTTTAGGTTACGTGGATATCAAAACCCTGATTTCAATCATAGCATCAACACTGATTGGCATTCTCTATAATGTTGTGATAGTCTAGAAAACTCATCGTTTCGAAACATAGTTGAATGGTTACAATGCCCTAATCCTTCATCATCGAAAATCACAATAATAAGGTTACTAAATAAGAATGTAATTGACGTAATTAGGATCAGGGTCGATATTAAAATGACAAAGAAACAATTGATAATGCAACCAAACCCATATCAAAACTCTGAAAATCATCTTAGCCCCTTATGATAGACTTTAATACTGGCTCACTTCGAAAATACAAAATTCGTAATAAGGATAAGTGTATAATAATGTGAAACTTACGAAAATTAAATTAAATACTTTTTTATCCCTATGATTAACATGATGAAATAAATATTTTAGAAGTGAAAAAGCATTGGAGGAAATTTCAACTCAAAATGGGCATCTAAAATTTTTTAATAAAATAATAGTTAAAAATATTAAAATAATTATTATTAATTTTGGAGGAAGAAAAGAAAAAAACTACTTTTTGGTTGTATTTTCGACATATCTCTCCGTGTTTTTACTCAAATTTCGATCAGGAGAGATTGTTGGATGCGGAATTACATTCCGCATTCCACGCGTACCCACGCGACATACTTTTGACAAACCCCGCTACCCCCAAAAACAAGAAATACATGAAAAATGTGATGATGACATCATCATCACGTTTTTTCAAGTATTTCTTATTTTTAGGGTAGCGGGGCCCGTCAAAAGTATTCCAACTAGGTACTCATTGGATTAGGAATTTAATTATGCATCTAGCGAGCTCTCTCGATTGAAATTTAAGTAAAAAAACAGGGAGATATGTCAAAAATACAAACAAAAGAAGTAGTTTTTTCTTATCATACCTGTCCCCAAATTTATATTAAAAAAGTGTTTAAGATCTTTACAGTATTTCAAATTTAAAGCAATTTCATTGGCTAACACATGATGACATGGAATTTGAATTAAATTCAAAAGGCCCGTTTTGAGTTGAAATTTCCTCTAATGCTTGTTAGACCTCCTATATGAATTGAACAGAAACAATTATCATACCATGTAACAACTTGCTTGGATTAATAGTAAAAAATCATTGATGTAATAAATTCATTTGACCTCGAATATGCATGAGTGATAAGTGGTGTGAAATTAGGAGCTCCTAACTTTTGGGATTATAATTTTCCAGATGATCAAAAGAAATGAGAGATTAAGACCAAGAGATTCAAATTCGACATAAATTGATGTTAATCCCTATAAATCAATCAATCAATTAAGCTTCTATTGGGAGTACCTTCAGAATCAAAAATTCTGAGGGCACTCCTAGAATATCTATAGATGAGTGTTGATCCAGGTGGTAATATTGAATGTTGATCAAAAGATTACCTATTTGAAATTTATTTGTGTTCAAAATGCTCCGAAGGGTGTTGCTTGCCAACACAACTTAACAATGCCCAACTAGTATTGATGGAAAAGTAGAAATGTGAAAGATTCCATATGCTTCTATAGTAGGAAGCCTAATGAATGCAATGGTATGCACTCACCCTAACAATGCACATTCAGTGGGAATGATAAGTAGGTTTCTTGCAAACCTAAGCAAGAAACATTGTAATGCAAATGGATTTTAGACACATTAAAGTCTCTCTTGATTATAATTTGTGCTTTCGAGATACTGCAAATGCTGATATGGCTACTTATCGGTGCACTTATTTCCTCAACAAGTTGTCCTACTGCTACTGCTACTGCTACTCCAACTGTCCATATTCCATCCAAGAGGTCATCCTATTGATTGTACTACATGTCCTACGGACTATCCTGGTCGTCCAACTGCTCCTATAGACTCTACGGGTCGGCCTACTCTACTAGTCTTTCTACTCATCAATCAATCCTTGGTGGGCTTGTGATATGGTAAGTGATGTGGATTCCAAAAATTTGATAACTAGCTATATCTATACTTTTGCTGGCACTGAAGTTTCATTAGTATTTATATTTCAAAATGTGGTGGCTCCTCCTACCACATAAAAGTTGAGTATATTGTAGTAACTGATGCATGCAAGTAGATTCTTTGAATGAGGAGGTTCTTGGACAAACTAGGTCTGCAGCAAGAAAAGTATGAACTGAATTGGGATAGCCGAAGTGCAATCCATCTAGCCAAAAATCCAGCCTTCCATTCTAAGGCAAAGCACATTGATGTCAAGTATCATTGGATTGGCTAAGTGCTAGATGATGGGCTGCTATAGTTGGAGAGAAGACAATCCAATTGATATGTTAAAAAGGATTTTGCCAAGGGGATATGCAGGAGCTTTGCACAATTTTGTCTTGACTAATAAAAACATAATCAAAGGTGTTTAGGAACTGGATTAGTAGTAAGGAGATAGAAACAATAACAGCAATATTCACCCAAGCTTCAATTTGGTCTCAAGAAGGAGATTGTTGTATGTGAAAGCAAATAGAATAAGTATAATACTTATCCATCCCTTCAACCTTCTAGAATATACTCTATATCTAAAATCTTTTAGATGGTTTTCGATATATATGTGTGTGTGTGTGTGTGTGTGTGTGTAGAAATAATAGATCAATGCTATGTGCAATGATGCTAAAAAGAAGCACGGGAAATATATCTTGCTACTAAGAATTCTCACAAGCATACACAGGAAAAATAGAGAGAAGAAAAGAGGGTGAATCACATGAATGAAGAGATGAATATTGGTGTGTATCCTTCCATTGAATAATTATGAATAATAGTGTACATAAATAGTACATCCCTCATAGGAAAATTGAATTGTATGGAAACAACTCATAAATCTCAAAAATGCCGACTTACCAAAATATAGCAAACTCCCATAGGTGGATAAAACACTTACTAAATCTATCAAGGACCTCACGAGTTGGCAAAAGCATGAGTGAGTTGTCAAGGAGATGGAAATAACATGCTAATCCTAAAAAATGGAGAAAAGCTAATGGAGGATGGGTTGGAAACAAAAGCTCCCAGTTTCCTAGTTGACTAGCTTTTATCTTATCCATAGAAAAGCAAAAAAAACAGAATAAAGCAGAATCTACTGTAAAGTCCTGTATACTAATTCTGGATGGTCAAAAGGTGGTCAAGATCAACCTAGAATTGGAAATAAATCATTCCTAGGATATAGATGGCATGTATTGACATTAAGGTGCAAGTGGATGCCAACTAATTAAGCTAGTGGGTGAATAATTAATCAAATAATGATTAATTATTTTATCCTAAGTTGTGAGTGGGTTTAATATATTCCTACGCCCCCCTATAAGTCTGACTTTATAATGGTATGACAAAAAATATGGATGCATATAGGGCCCAGCAACAAGGCTATGGTCACCCTTTAACAATTATTATGTCCAGAAAAGTTAGAAAAGAGGTAAAACCACATAGGGAAAATCCTCCCTCAAGATAGGACAAGGCACAAAATTTGAAATATGTATGTCTTCAACATATCCTTATCTTCACTTGAATCAGCTGAGTGAATTGCTTCTGGATGGAAGACTTTTTGAAGAAATCATGAACTCCATGATCATGTGCTGGAGTGTAGAACCTGCAAGAAGGAAGAGGAGAGACTCCTTGTATCTCATCATCTAATGAAGTAGGAGCATTATCTGAATGCTTCTTGCTGCTGTCAAACTCTAATCTGCAAACATAATCTGAAATGGAAAAGAGATCTGTGCATACTCCTTTCCAAAGAGTACAAAGGTTAAGACAATTTATTTCACACCCAATTCCCTGAATAGCTACAAAATTGTGATGTGAATCACATGTAAATATTCCAATCTGCTGTAGCACATGTATAGATCTGATATGAGGCTGATAAAACTCTAATATATCAGAAACATTACCATATGGAACAACAAAGACAAAGGCTTCAGTGGCTCCATGAGGATATAGGGCTAGACTAGGAAAATTATGAACAACTGGGGAAAACTGATAGGTGTAAAAATATGAATGATAGATGGGCTTAATATCTAAACCATAAGTGTTTAGAACAGATCCAAACATGTTTAATATCAGTCCAAATATGACTAAGGACATAGATAACCAACCAATGAAAGATAGGAAAGACTTCAAACCATGTAAGATAAATATCACTGCATAAGAGACCAATGAGGAATCAACTAGTGATCTTGGGATTTGTATAGTCTTTGGATTATTCAGAGATATGGTAGATGGTATGGATGGTGGTATTATATGTGTCATGACATGCATATCAGCTTGCAAACAATCTTCTAAATCAGATATACAAGCTTGTGAGGAAGAGCTTCTCAAAGGTAAGTCAATATCTAGTGAAAAATCACAATTTTTGGGAGATGGATCTAGTAGACTGAGAGGAGGATCATCAAAGAAAGGTTCTGATATTTATGATTCTGATATATCAGAGACATGAGAAAAGGAGAAAACTCTGGCACTCAAAGCATAAGTTATATCACCTTGGAACTGCGCAGTATGACATTGTTCTGAGGAATCAGCAGGCTTCTCTAGTTCATATGGAACTTTGATGTTGTGCTTCTCAAGAAGATGAGACATGATGTCCATCTTCTTCTTGAAACACTTCTTCTCTGAACGAAAACCCTTGCTGCAATAAGAACACTTGGATGTGTTCCCTTTCTTCTTAACTTTCTTCATTAAATCTTCATATGAATCTTCATCTTCAATTTCGGACTTTGGCTTCTTCACAATTTGCTTCTCTTTTGATTTGAATTTCTTGCTTCCTTGAACCAAGAGAGCATGATCCTTACCCTTTGAAGAATTAAGGACACCCATATGGATCAATTTATCTTGCTCCTTTGTTAGTGAATCAAGAAAAGAATTTAAAGAAGGCATTTTCCACTTAGGAACAACAAGCCTAGTTGCATGAAAAGTAGACACAAAAACTGAGTAATCAAGACCCAATTTTGAAAGAATGGAAATGATTAATTGATCATCTGCTTTCTCAATTCCACATTGCTTGAGCATTAGAACAAGGGACTTGAACTTGGTGAAAAAACCCTCAAAAGATTCAAAATTGCTTGGACTCGGTGAAAATAACTCAATCTCCAATTGATGCGCTCTTAGCTCATCTTGAACTCCAAAGAGAGACTCCAATTGAGTCCATACTTGGTTTGGAGTGGTCAAACCATCTAGATGAAAGAGTAGATCAGGAGAAATAGAGAGGCAACGCAATCCATAGGCTTCATCCAACCTATTATGCCACTTAGCTTTCTCAATCACAGCATTGGGCTCATTCTCCAAAGCTAGTGTAACTCTGTATAATCCTCTACTACGCAATAGAATGGAGATTTTGGCTTTCCATTCGTGGTAGTTGAAGAAAGTAAGAATTATAGATGATGAAGAATCCATATTGCTGAATTGATGTGCTCAAGAATAAAATCTCTGCAACCTGTAAAACAAACTAGGAAAAAATCTTGTAAGCTAGACAAGCTCTTCTTCAAAGACGGATAGGAGACTAAATGCGCTCAACTCTGTAAACTTGATCAACCTTGTAGCTCTGATACCATGTAGAAATAATAGATCAATGCTATGTGCAATGATGCTAAAAAGAAGCACAGGAAATAGATCTTGCTACTAAGAATTCTCACAAGCATACACAGGAAAAATAGAGAGAAGAAAAGAGACCGAATCACATGAATGAAGAGATGAATATTGGTGTGTATTCTTCCATTGAATAATTATGAATAATAGTGTACATAAATAGTACATCCCTCACAGAAAAATCGAATTGTATGGAAACAACTCATAAAGCTCAAAAATGCTGACTTACCAAAATATAGCAAACCTCCATAGGTGGATAAAGCACTTACTAAATCTATTAAGGACCTCACGAGTTGGCAAAAGCATGAGTGAGTTGTCAAGGAGATAGAAATAACATGCTAATCCTAGAAAATGGAGAAAAACTAATGAAGGATGGGTTGGAAACAAAAGCTCCCAATTTCCTAGTTGACTAGCTTTTATCTTATCCATAGAAAAGCATAATAAAGCAGAATCTGCTGTAAAGTCCTGTATATTAATTTTGGGTGGTCAAAAGGTGGTCAAAATCAACCCAAAATTGGAAATAAATCATTCCTAGGATATAGATGACATGTATTGACTTTAAGGTGCAAGTGGATGCCAACTAATTAAGCTAATGGGTGAATAATCAATCAAATAATGATTAATTATTTTATCCTAAGTTGTGAGTTATCCTAAGTTGTGAGTGGATATGCAGGAGCTTTGCAGAATTTTGTTTTGACTAATAAAAACATAATGAAAGGTGTTTAGGAACTGGATTAATAGTAAGGAGATAGAAACAATAGCAGCAATATTCACCCAAGCTTCAATTTGGTCTCAAGTAGGAGATTGTTGTATGTGAAAGCAAATAGAATAAGTATAATACTTATCCATCCCTTCAACCTTCTAGAATATACTCTATCTCTAAAATCTTTTGGAGGGTTTTTGATATATATATATATAGTCTTGCTCACTCAACGCTGGGTTAGTACTTTTGGAGTAGATCTGGAGCTTGATGCATGGTATCTTTATCATCAAATCTGTTTTAGTTTCATTGTTGACTGTCGTTTATTTCTTCACTGTTTTTCGGGAAAAAAAATTAACGATGCAAAATACATCAATAACAATTTTAAAAATTACTAATATCCTCATCATCCATATTCAAAAACTGAAATTTAAAAGTAATGAAACATCTGAAACTGAATTTAAAATATACTCATGATTCATTAATATATGGAGATGAAAACATCTGAGAGAAACAAATATCAGAGTGTATTCAACACTGAAATGTATTTTAATGAACCTCAAACTACTAACAAAGCTAGCTTGAATCTTGTGAAGCAACTCGAAGTGTGCGTCATATTGAATTTACCGACGCTTATTTCGTTTTACTACCAGAAAGTGTATAATATGTTGCATAGTGAAGGAATTATGAAATTCCTAACAGCTTCTTGACATCTTTCTGCATACATGAAAAGGAAATTATTAGTAACCATTCCTTCCTTAAGGTATTCATCCCATTACTAACTAGAATTTTTTACTCAAAATCCTTTGAATGTCAAAGAAGTTCGTATGCAAAGTGACTAACAGCAAGCTAGTCATATCAAGAATAGCTGCATATATGATATATGGAACTAACAAAGACGGTTTGCCCAAGACCTCAATACTTAATGGAGATGTTGTTGGTGAATATCGTTCTATAACGTTTCCATCTCTGTCCACCAAAAACTTAGTGAAATTCCACTTTATGCCTTCGCCAAAAATCCCACCTTTGCTGGACTTCAAGAACTTGTAGAGAGGAATCGCATTACTACCATTAACTTCCACCTGCATCACAGAGCTGCCAGTTTAACACAGAGGACTCAAAGAAGCAACCAGATGGATTGAATATTTTTAACTGAATCCTCCTCTAGCATAACAAGAAAAGCAGTCTGGGGAGATACAAGAAACAGAACTAAGTTGCAGACCTTGTCAAATATGGGAAACTCTGCTTTGAAGCGAGTGCAGGCCACTTCTGCAATTTGTGCATTATCACCTGGTTCCTGGGCACCAAACTGATTGCATGGGAAGGCCAGTATTTCTAATCCTGAAAACAGTTTTCCAGACTCCTTAAATTGTTAGAAACATTTGGAAATTGTGAAACAAAATAAAGTTCTAAAACTGTTTTATGTTAATCACGGTATTGACTCGCAAGCTAAGTAGATAACACTGAACTCTTCAATATGTTTTCAAGTAAAAATTACTTTCAACTTCTTATACAGGCCTCTCAATAATGTGACTTTAATCCTAATGAAGGCTGATATAAAAGAGGACATGTATGTCCATGTTATGGCACTATTACACTATTTGCAGGGTTTGATCACTAACACACTAGTTAACCAGATCTTTAAGTACCAGATACATGGTTCCAAAAAGTGTTTGGATAATACCTTGATCCTTGTACTTTGTATACACTTCATTCAACTCATTATAGTTAGAGGTAGTCAACCCACTGCAAAAAAAAAGAACAATACATAGGCCCCAATTAGACAAGTTTATAACTGGAGATAATTTCAAAAACAAAACAAATAGCCATGGATAACCCCGGAAGCCCAGAAGATAATTTTGTTCCTTAGCTTCAGTTTTTGAAATAAATCATATGAAAGGCTTGATTTAACTAAATTACAGAGCCAAAATGCCTACAAGTACTTCTTTTTTATCATTGAATAACATAGCTTCAATGTACTATGAAATAACCGTTTCCAAAGCAGAAGCAAAAGGGAAAATTACCATTGAGAGGCAACATTGACAATGAGTAAAACCTTGCCCTTGTAGACGCTGAGATCCACATCATTACCCTTGATGTCCTGCATACAATTCCACACTATTGATTCAGGGTCTCATATGCTTACAAATTCGCACTATTGATTCAGGATCTCATATGCAGTTGGGTGTAGAGATAATAATATCAGATAAAGCAATTCAAAAAAATAAGTTAATATGAAGATTAAAAAGTACCTTCACTGTGAAGTCATGGACAGAGGAATACTCTTCTGATGAGCTGCCAGACATGGCTGTAAAAGTAGCAGAAAACCCAATACAGAAAAGATCAAAATCTTTAGAGGGCGCTCTTGGTTTGATCCAAAAACAAGCGCTGTGAAACTGTGAACGATTTGATATCAGGGGAAACTAGAAAGTTGAAGGCACGAAGGTTGCTGGAGGGGATAAGGGGTTTATATAGGAGAGCTCTGACGATCGGTGACGCAGGAGCTGACCGTGGAAGATTGGGACTGCCCGGCCACATTGGGAATACAAATGAATAAGTCGGTGAGGTCAAGAGGAGTTTTCAGGTGTGAATAGAGAAGTATGGGAATCGAATCGATGTTACTAATGGGTTATTGTCTGAGCACAAAAAGAAGCTAAAGAGTGTGAAAAGGATCTCTGTATCAAAAAAATATTCATACTCTTAAGATGATAGTCGTGGTGACATGAATTTTCTAAATATGATAGTTGTCGTAAATCTAGAATATGATTTCTATACGTGAAGTTATGGGCTTGTAGGCCATGTTCTAGAATTCTTCACCTGTAAGGAGTGTCACATAATTCAAAGAGCTTGCGACAATTTTGAGGTCATTCTCGTCCAACCAAAGTGTTTATTTTGAAAAAAATATCAACTAAAGATTTATGACAAAATAAGAAGAGGATAACCTCGGATGACGTGGACTTATTTCTTCCTCACATAAGGGGTTGGTGGAGAAGGCCCATTCCTTCACATTATATGTATGCCCATTTCTATGCGGTCAACAAAGCACTAGTTTGTTGGACGATTTTAAATACATAAATGAAATCACATGACCTAAAAACCTCAAATATCTGTCAAAATTCATGACCAAAACAAGTAAAACCTTGCTGAAAATAAAAGAAAAACCGTCCCCTAATTAAACAACTCGATTATTTATGAGACACCAAAACTTCGAATAATATTGTGATAAATATTGTGTTGAACATGGATGATTTTAGGGGCGAATTTTAGTCCAATGGGCTATTTTTCCATGTTTTTCTCCCAAAAAGGATTCGCAATTTTGCATTTTTTGAAGCCCTGTTTTGCCCAATTTTGATGGGTAAACTTTTTTCACCCTAAAATCGCCAAATTATTATATAAACGATATAAAATCCATGGAAATTAAATTTTTATGTCTTGCATGAGACGGAACTGTTTCTCAGTCATCATATTGGTATGTAAATGATGTCTTTTGATCCAATTGAATAACAAAGACTGGTATTTTTTCCTCTGAAAAAATAAGAAGAAGAGGATAGCCTCGGATGACGTGGACTTATTTCTTCCTCACATAAGGGGTTGGTGGAGAAGGCCCATTCCTTCACATTATATGTATGCCCATTTCTATGTAGTCAACAAAGCACTAGTTTGTTGGACGATTTTAAATACATAAATGAAATCACATGACATAAAAACCTCAAATATCTGTCAAAAATTCATAACCAGAAACAAGTAAAACCTTGCTGAAAATAAAAGAAAAACTGTCCCCTAATTAAACAACTCGATTATTTATGAGACACCAAAACTTCGAATAATATTGTGATAAATATTTTGTTGATTCTGTTGAACACTATTTTTCAGTTGGAGACAAGGTATGACTTAATATTTAGATAAAGAGATTAAAAAGGCTTATATCATGAATGCGTGTCTGTCATTTTGGCATAATCTATATATCATTATTCACGAATGTGATAATGTTTTAGAATTTGATTTTTCAGCATTATAGGTTTAATGTATCGATGAATGTGATGATAATGTATTGGAATTTGATTTCTCATTATATTTGGGCTGCATTGCATGTTTGATGTTGATTTTTTTTACCTTTTAATCATTTGTTTTTTGATTGGAGTATTATAGACCTAAACTTTTAGTTAGCATAGACTTCAATTCAACGCATTAGTTTAATATAATCAAATCATCCATAGGACAATGCAACACACTTGACTCTTTATACCTATCAAAGCAAGTTAATTCTTTGCAATACCTCATTGTGCTAGAATTTTTCACATGCAAATAACATTTAATCTTCATTTTATTAATATATTAATACATGAAAGTAAAATATTTTAATGGTAACTTAAAAAACAAAAAACAACACATCGCACCTCTAAATGACAACTAAGTATGCCACATTTGTGCCATGTCACATCCTATATGAGTTATGTGGTTGATGACATGAGAAATCAAAATTGGCATGAGAGATAAAAATTGGCCTAGCCAATCCATAACACATGTTTGTAATTAAGTTTGACCAAGTAAATCCACTCCAAGGTTAGAGAACTAAGTAATTAACATCCCCATCCAATGTATTCAATGGAAATTGTTTTTAAAACAAAAAAATGCTTTAAATTTTGTATTAAATGAGGTTGCAACATAGCTAAATAGTGAGGTAATACAAAATAGATAGTATCTTGCAAATTACAATATTTAGTTCTTCTCTAAACAAACTAAATTTCTCAAACTTATACATCTTGGTATATATCTCTCTGCTCTAATACGTAGTTATGTTAGTAGTATAAGTTAAGAAAAAAACACCTAACAATAGTGTGCTTGTATTCAAGCACAAATGTTAGGTATCACCTCCATTGATCATTTGGTAAACATTCCTAAATATTTATATTTATCATATATTTGTATAAATTCTTCATCAAAGTTCCTTTAGTTCCTTTATATAGCTAATAGAAAGTTTTCTTTAAACCTTTATGGGATCAAAATCCTTTGTAAGGGTTCAAGAGGGCTAAGACAAGGTCGTCCCCTATCTTGTTTTACGTTTTTGTTGATAGTAGAAGGATTGAGTCATCTCATTTTGGAAGCAAAAGAAGATGGAAGAATCCTATATGTGAAGGTGTCTCTACATCATTACCTTACTCATTCGCTCTCTGTGGGTGGTTTCTTATTGATTGGTGATGATTCTATTCAGGAATGTTTTGTTTTCCAAGATCTCCTTACTATCTTTAATCAGGCCTCAAGTATAGTGATAAGCTTGCATAAATATTTGTTGCTTCAAAATGGATTGGAGGTTTGGCCAAAATTTCAGCTACAACCATTTCATCATATTAAAATGGAAAATCTAGATAAGGTTATGCCAATGTATCTAGGTTACTTTCCCAAGCCCAACAACAATAGGAAGAGTGATTGGTTGTGGTTGATAAAAAAGGTGCAAAAAAAGAATAGACCACTGGTGTCATAGGTGGATATCTTTAGGAAGCAAATTGATATTAGTTAAAGTGGTCATGGAAAGTATTTATGTTATTGGATTTCTTTGGCATAGAACCCAAAGTACATTCTGGAATTGTAACATCCCCATAAAACCTGCTCAAAAATGCATATACAAAAATTTTCCAAGCATAGTTCCTTTCTCAAGGAATTGGCTATAATCGTTCATAATACCTCATCCTGAAGCTAAAAAGGTAAACATCATAAATTTTTGCACTCAAACATAGGACTTAAACCTTTGGCTTTTGGCTGCCGCACTTTTGCTATGCAGAATGCGGAAGGCGAAAGCCTCAACATTCCTACAGCTTAACATTTGGATTTTCACTTTCGCACTTCCACTGTGTGGAATGCAGAAGGCGAAAGCCCCATCAATCACACAACTTAAACATTTGGCTTTCTGCTTTCGCACTTCCGCTATGTGGAAGGCGGAAGGCGGAAGCCTCAACAACCACACAACTTAACATTTGGCTTTCTGCTTCCACACTTCCATTGTGCGGAATGTGGAAGGCAGAAGCCTCAACATTCACACAACTTAAACATTTGGCGTTTTGCTTCCGCACTTCTGCTATGCGGAAGGCGGAAGCCTCAACATCCACACACCTTAACATTTGGCTTTGCGCTTCTGCACTTCCACGGTGCGGAATGCGGAATGCGGAAGCCTCAACATTTATACGTCTTAAATAGTTGGCTTTTCGATTCCGCATTTCCACTATGCGGAATGCGGAAGGCGAAAGCCTCAACATTCATATGACTTAACTGTTTAGCTTTCCACTCCCGTACTTCCGTTAGGTGGGATGCGGAAGGCGAAATCCTTAACATTCACACGACTTAACCATTTGGATTTCTGCTTCTGCACTTCTGTTATGCGGAATGCAGAATGCAGAATCCTCAACATCCATATAACTTAAACATTTGGCTTTCCACTTCTGCACTTCCACTGTGCAGAATGCGGAAGGCGAAAGCATCAACATTTATACTTATACATTTTCCTTTTCGCTTCCGCACTTCCACTATGCAGAATGCAGAAGGTGGAAGCCTAACATTATCCACTCTGAACTTCTCATTTTCGATGCAGGAAACCCATAAGTTTAAAACCTTACATGGCATGGATTCTTATAATCTCAGAAACCTTGCATCTAGAATGCAGTCACAACCTTCAACCAAACCACAAAAGTTATAATGAAATAAAACAGAGTAGGTGCATTCCTTTTCCAGGGATCTATGCATCCAAGGCATTCATGACCAGTTATTTAACCTAACAGGAATACTCCTCTCTACATGATGATAAGACTTATAAGCAAAGCCTCAGCCAAAGTAAGTGTATCATATCATCAGTAAGCTATATAACCCAAACGAAAAAAGCTATATAACCCAAACGACTCTAGTTGTTGTAAACAAGATAATGACATTTCCCCATTTATGAGCAAAGCTCCCACCAACAGGCTTGGAGTTGTTCTTTGTTATTTTATCAACATTGTAACTTATACTCTTCCACCCATACAGGCACCCCATGAGCCTATTATCAAGAGATTTTATACAAAAAAAGGGTAACTCTGTACAGAGACCAAATATCATCCATTGAGTTACCATTTACCACAAATAAGGCATCATCAATCAAACTAGAAAATATGAGTGCATCGGTTCAGAAGCATCATTCATTAATAAATCAAGAGCTGCTAAATCATTGAAATCACATATTTATGCATAACTCTACATGCCCTGAGTTCAATCAAAAGACAAAACTACCCAGTAAATCCAAGACAACAAGTTACCAGCATTCGAACAGAGTATGAAAACACACCAGCGCACAAGCAACATTTTCATCGCTACATTAAATCAGGCATTCATCATCAAATAGAAGCATGGAAACACACATTCACACCATTGCAGATATATCTTGATCTCAGCAAAATGCAAAGGCGTCAAACTAGAAATGGAACTTGTTTGTAGAATTATCTGCAATGAAGAGGGAACAACCACGTTCCACCCAACCATAGATTAGGCATAGAGGTTCCCTCTGTCCTCAATCACCCCCGAGTTAATTATGCATGCCAAGAGTGGTGACAGTCAAACTCAAACCCATTCTCCAATGGGAAGCCCCTTGTCTTACACAGAAAATGTCTCCTTCAGCTTACCTAAACGTAGAGTGTTTTCCTAGCCGACTGCCCCCAACATATTGAGCGGTGTCCCTCTTATAGTTGGATTTTAGGTCTTTTGCAACTCCCGAAATCTCTGCTCTGCTACTATTTTGTTTCCCAAGGTGGGTCTAGCGCCATGTTGGCCTTCCCATGCCCGGTGCAACTATTTGAGAATGACCCTTCGCCTCCCCACTCTTCGCATGCATAATTTCTCATTCAACATGGTTGTCTCTCTCATTCAGATTTTTTTATAAAAGAATAATGTTTTCAGTTACATTTGTCCTCCAAGGACTGATTGGCATATTCCAGGTTTGCCAATCATATTCAAGAAAGTAAAAATAGTACAAATAATATTACATAAAATGTTTATGCATTGGGGGATATTACATCCTTCCCCCCTTATTGCAACACTGCACACAGTGTTCTTAGTCTTTTGGACATAACTCGAGGTGCTTTTTTTTTCTGCAATACTCCCTTTAAGTCCTAAGTACTAATTTCTTCTTATCCAGCCTTGCGCACAAACTTCTTATTTTAGCATGTCTCTGATAACTTGACTCATTCACTCTATTTGTTCATTTGTCTCTTCTTGGTCTCCAATCCTGTAGACAAATCTTTTATGTAACTTTACATCCTGTTTAGGGTATTACCCTCTTTAGCACCTCACTGAGTTGGAATAACTCTTTCAGGAGGTCTCTCTCTGCAATATTACCAGTTCCATTAGTTGACTCTACAAAAGTACACAAGAATTTTGCTTAACTTCTTCTACTACTACAACCATAATCAGATCATGTTGCTTTTGCATTAATGGAAAACCTGTGATGAAATCCAAATATTTTTACCTCTCGTTTTCCCCAGGAATTGGAAGAGTTCATACAAACCTGTTGGATATGGGCGTTTGGTCTTCACCTGTTGATACCCCAATCCATTAGATAGATAGTTACTTAACTCTACCTCTATTCTAGCCAAATATTTGCTTCTTGAGGGTTGCTACCATCCTTTGGTAGCCAGGGTGTCCTACATAATGAGTTCTATACATCGCATTTATAATTAACAATTGCAAACCTGCAACATCATGCATGTGTTATTGCATAAAAGTCAACAATACAATGCTAAACAACCAAGTTCTTATTGGCATTTTTAGCTCAATAGTCCCCAAGGCATGTTTTCCTCCTCCTACCTGCATGTCATACAAGAATGCAGTTCTCATGAGAGGTCATCATATAGAAAATTTCCATCCTAAATCTTTGAAATTTGTATCATTAAAATTCCCAAACATAAGGTCTTGGGCCCTTGTTTGTCTCTTGCATACCATAATACCTGGTTTTCTGCAACATCTCATCAAACAATCACTAGTATTGATAATCAAAATATGAATTTACACTTCTGTCTCCTACAAAATTTGGATTTCACAACCAGGAGGTCATCCTCATATTGAGTGAAAACTCTTACCCTTATCACTTACACTTTGATTCCCAACCTGTACAACCATATAATATGCCATCTTAACATAAATTTCAAATTAGTCAAGCAATCAATACAATATCCAAATACCAAATTTGGTATTTAGAAGTCCTTTTCATTTGGTTACCACTATGGGGTCCTCTTCATACATTTGGCCTTTGCATGTGGCAAATTCTGTCTTTATTTTATGGGACACACCCACACTACCTGTAATCTGGTACTTCCAGATGTCCCTAAAATTTTGAATATCCCTGCATACCATCCTTTCATCGTAGGAATCACAATGAATTTTCAAAATTGCGACATGCAGTTCTATAGTCACTTTATATGCATCATTGAATTTTGCAAGATATTTTTACCTTACATAAGCTAAATTTCCAGTACTCATGATCACACAATCATATTCCACGTAATTTTTTCCTTTCAACGAAGCAGTCAATTACACATGACTACCTTTCCATGCAACTCTTATAGCAGTTCATGAGGTGATCTCATAACTATCAATAATTCTATCATTTAAAGAATTTGTAATGAAGTTTTTATATCACAACCATGCATTTACAAGATGCATCATGTATGTACCCACACATACCTTGGCATCAATGTTCCAAGTGCTCCTTGGATGAATTCTTCTTCCATAAGTTTTGACATGAATATACATAAACATGAAGGTCATTTCCTCACAGAACTACAAGTTCACATGCGGGCCTCCTCAACTTGTATATACATTACTCAACCATTATTACAGAACCTAACACCTCCTTGGGTGCTCCATGGCAGTTCTTTCCCAGAGCCTAACACCTCTTTTGGGTGCTCACTGGCAGCTCTGGCCTACCAAACTCAGGTGCTTTCTTTCTGGACACCATAATACCTAGGGGTTATTCTCTTCACAGAGTCCACACTCCCGTGACAGTCCACTTACACAACATGAATGTGTGTGGAAATAAGAGTAACCATATGTCTTACACCTAGGCGTCCCCAACGATGCATACTGGTGCCTAGCTGGCCGGGGGAAAGCTATGTACCCCAAGTATGCCCTTCCTCCTTATGCCATTTTCTCAACTTTGTACGCAGAATAATTCTTCTCGTATCATTTCCATTACCAGGTCTGGTACCTGCAGCTATACCACTAGTAATCATTCACAATCTCTATGCCATGGATTTGTACAACATCAATATTTCCATCTATTGCAGACATATTGTTTTCAGAACTGGATATTTTCATACTTACATAGCATGCTCTTGACACTATCCTTTATCTACTATAATCCATCATAAATACAATGGATTAGATTGATAACAACATCTTGCAAATCATATTGATTTTAAATGTTACCTGATCGATTTGTCTCTTACCAAGGATTACACAACCCTAATACCAACCCATAGATTTGTTGTCCCATCCTTCCTTTACAAGGTTATTGGTCACCTGCATGGTGTCACCAACATCTCCAACCATGCTTCTATGCCCTTGGTCTTGCAATTATTGCCATTGACCACAATATCATAGACAACAAATAATTATCAGTAGTGGTTCATTGCATATGTAAAACCTCATTATTTTTACTCTTATGCAATATTATATGCATGAAATTTTTTTCATCCATACTACATTTATTAATATGCCTACTAGTGCATATGCATCTGACCTATCAAATCTCTTGCATTCTCAGCATTCCTATGCCAATATTTTTGTGTATGGGATATACATATATCAAAAAAAGAGTTGAAGAGTCTTCCCTTAAACTGGATCGTCCAATCTCTGTTAAACTTGACCTCTATGTGGTTTGATCAGAAGAGTTTGATCAATCATTCTTACCCTAATTTACTGAGTTGATGTTAGGTTCCCCTGTGACAGACTTTAATGGACTGGTTCACGATTTAGTTGGGTTCTTAAAATTAGCATAACCGCTAAACCAACCCAACCCGACCAAAGGTCCCTCCAACGCTCAACGAAGAGTGGACTTCAACCTTCGATCAACTGGATTTCATGTGAATTTCGCGTCCAACCTCTGCTATTAACCCACCTACTAGTTGAATCTACGAAATCATTTTGGACCGTTAGATCTTGATCCACCTAGATTGACGGTGGACTTCAATTACTATATATCGAATTACACTAAAATTCTGCATCCATTCAGATTGTTAACCCACTTGCTAGTTGAATATCATCATTTTGAGTGTCTGTGCTAGTTCTCCCTGCGAAATAGTTGAGGACTGTTGATCTGGTTTCACTATCAACCTCTTCCGTTTATTGAAACCTTCTTTGCAATGATTACTTTACAATTTTGCAATTCAACGCCATTTTATCCTCCTCTCTCTTTCAACCCACGAACTTCCTTTAGGCCGTTGATCTTCACACCTGCAGATCCCCACCATACGATCCTCAAGCATATGAATGAGGAAATCTTAACTTATCATGTTCATAGTTCTAGCTTGTGAAATCTCTTCTCAGTCGTATATCTGGTTCTACCATGATCTTAACCTTCCACATCGATGCTTGCAGTGATTGATCATTGATCCAGAATCCCTGCAACCAGGTTATCTTGAACATAATTCATTCATGAGATCCTCAATGGTTTATTAAACGAACACCCATTCGATTCATCGGGAAATCGATCAACAAAACTCTATTTCTCTTCCTTTCAGAAGTCCTAAATTCACACACAAGTTAGAGGATTAAACAAACATTCAATTCATGAATCTACAAATCTTGATAGAGTTAAGTTTTTACGCAAAGATTATGCCGAACTAGGCTTTTCATACCATGTGTGTCATCCATAGTTCTTTTGGTACCCTGTGGAGAGCCTTATAACTTTCAGGTACACTAATTTAATTAGTCCCATGGAATTTTTTACATAAGCTAAACTCACAAAGGATTGAAAACACAACCATTCCCAAAATACAAATTTCATGACCTTTTTTAATTTTTCCAAACGGATCCTTAATTAATTAGGCATACTTCTCTATATAGCTAACATAAGCCATCGAGGATTGAAAATTTCTCTATTATAAATTCTTCTCATCATGTAGCTAAGGCATGCAATGTTATTGTTTTTCTATTGCATTCAAGTACCCCCTTTCTTTACTGCAATGTAGATACCTTCCTTTAAGCAACCAGCTTGCTAAAACCCTTACCTTTTCAGCCACGTAAGTAAAGGTTTTATCAAAACCATGCATTATTACTTTATGCTTTGCTAACCAGACTATGTCAACAATCATATGTAACTGCACGTCTACTACAACATATGCATGAATCCAAATTTAACAATATTAGATTTCATGATTCACAAGGATACCAAGATTCTTGTTCCTTGTATTCACTGATAGGTAACATATTCAATTCACAGGGACAAATTTACTTACAGTGCATTTTTATTTCGCAGTAGCATCTTTCTGTTTTCTTTGGATATCAAAGTAAACACACCGAGTATTAACAATACTCTAAGTGCTCATCCGAGCTATCCAACACCATAATAATTAGATGTAAAACAATCAAATTATACATCATGGTCGTGTACTTCATCTTCAACGATCACCTGAATAATGTACCATACACAGCTAAGTTATATGCAATAATCCTCATCTAACTGAGGCTCAAAAGGGTTATCACAACATATCTCTTTTACCTCATTAAAAATTATTCTTCTCAGAAATCATTCAAGAGGTCATTATTCATCAGCTAAAAACAGTCATACAGCAACCCTTATGCATACTTGGTTGTCAATTTGTGACATCTTACCTCCGTAGTCCTATATCCATCGTGTAATGTCCACCGAGGACACCCATACATGCAATAATTACCATACAAGCATCCCTTGTAGTACACCAATCAACTCATCAACCATCATACACCCATTAGAATACCCTTATCAGAATCCATCAAATTAATACAAAACTAGAGTACATAACATGAACTAATCGATCAAAATATGTTTATCATTTAGTAAAGGTAGTTATTACCTCAGTTTGCTCTAGCGGAACTAGATTTTCCCAAAATGAGACAGGGTTGAAACCTGTGGCTCTAATACCATATGTAACATCCCCATAAAACCTACTAAAAAATGCATATGCAAAATTTTTCCAAGCATAGTTCCTTTCTCAAGGAATTGGCTACAATCCTTCACAATACCTCATCCTGATGCTAAAAATGTTAACAACATAAATTTCTGCACTCAAACATAGGACTTAAACCTTTGGCTTTTCGTTTCCGCACTTCCGCTATGCAGAATGCGAAAGGAGGAAGCCTCAACATTCCTACGACTTAACATTTGGATTTACACTTCTGCACTTCCACTGTGTGGAATGCGAAAGGCAGAAGCCCTATCAATCACACAACTTAAACATTTGGCTTTCTGTTTCTGTACTTTTGCTATGTAGAATGTGAAAGGTGAAAGCCTCAACATCCACACAACTTAACGTTTGGATTTCCGCTGTGCGAAATGCGGAAGGAGGAAGCCTCAACATTCACACAACTTAAACATTTGGCGTTTCATTTCCGCACTTTCGTTATGTGGAATGTGGAATGCAGAAGCCTCAACATCCACACAACTTAGCATTTGGCTTTTCGCTTCTGCACTTCCGCTGTGCAAAAGGAGGAAGGAGGAAGCCTCAACATTTATATGTCTTAAATAGTTGGCTATCCGCTTTTGCACTTCCGCTAAATAAATAGTTGGAAGCCTCAACATTCATATGACTTAACCGTTTGGATTCCTGCTCCCGTACTTTTGCTATGCGGAATGCGAAAGGTGAAAGCCTTAACATTCACACGACTTAACCATTTGGATTTCTGCTTCCGCACTTCTGCTATGAGGAATGCGGAAGGAGGAAGCCTCAACATCCATATAACTTAAACATTTGGCTTTTTGCTTCCACACTTTCCCTGTGCGGAATGTGGAAGGCGGAAGCCTCAACATTTATACTTATACATTTGGCTTTCTGCTTCCGCACTTCCGCTATGCGGAATGCGAAAGGCAAAAGCCTTACATTCTTCACTCTGAAATTCTCCTTTCCGATGCGGAAACCCCATAAGATTAAAACCTTACAAGGCATGGCTTCTTATAATCTTAGAAACCTTGCTTTTAGAATGCAGTCACAACCTTCAACCAAACCACAAAAGTTATAATGAAATAAAACATAGTAGTTGCATTCCATTTCTAGGGATCTATGCATCTAAGGCAGTCATGACCAATTCTTTAACCTAACAGGAATACTCCCTCTACAGGATGATAAGACTTATAAGCAAATCCTTAGCCAGAGTAAGTGTATCCTATCATTAGTAAGCTATATAACCCAAATGACTCCAGTTGTTGTAAACATGACAAGGACATTTCCCTGTTTATGAGAAAAGCTCACACCAACAGGCTTGGAGTTGTTCTTTGTTATTTTATCAACATTGGAACTTATACTCTTCCACCCATACAGGCACCCCGTGAGCCTATTATCAAGAGATTTTATACAACAAAAGGGTAACTTTGTACAAAGACCAAATATCGTCCATTAAGTTACCATTTATCACAAAAAAGGCATCATCAATCAAACCAGAAAATATGAGTGCATCGGTTCAAAAGCATCATTCATTAATAAATTGAGAGTTGCTAAATCATTGAAATCACATATTTATGCATAACTCTACATGCCCTGAGTTCAATCGAAAGACAAAACAACCCAGTAAATCCAAGAGAACAAGTTACCAAGATTCAAACAGAGTATGAAAACACACCAGTGCACAAGCAACATTTTCATCGCTACATTAAATAAGGCATTCATCATCAAACAGAAGCATGGAAACACACATTCACACCATTGTAGATATATATTGATCTTAGCAAAATGCCGAGGCGTCAAACCAGAAATGGAACCTGTTTGTATAATGATCCGCAATGAAGAGGGAATAACCACATTCCACCAAACCATATATTAGGCACAGAGGTTCCCTCTATCCTCAATCACCCCTGAGCTAATTATGCATGCCAAGAGTGGTGACAGTCAAAATCAGACCCATTCTCCAGTGGGAAGCCCCTTGTCTTACATAGACAATGTCTCCTTCAGCTTACCTAAACGAATAGTGCTTTCCCCAATTGGCCGCCCCTAACATACTAAGAAGCAACCCTCTTATAGTTGGATTTTATGTCTTTTGCGGCTCCCAGAATCTCCGTTCTATTGTCGTTTTGTTTCCCAAGGTGGGTCTAGCACCATGCTGGCCTTCCTACGCCTGGTGCAACTATTTGAGAATGGCCCTTCTCCTCCCCACTCTTCGCATGCATAATTTATCATTCAATGTGGTTGTCTCTCTCATTCATATTTTTTTATAAAAGCATAATGTTTTCAGTTACATTTGTCCTCCAAGGACTGATTGGCATATTCCATATTTTCTAATCATATTCAATAAAATAAAAATAGTACAATTAATATTACATCAAATGTTTGTGCATTGGGGGATATTACAGGAGGTTTGGCCAAAATTTCAGCTACAACCATTTCATCATATTATAATGGAAAATCTACATAAGGTTATGTCAATGTATATGGGTTACTTTCCGAAGCCTAACAACAATAGGAAGAGCGATTGGTTGCGGTTGATAAAAAGGTGCAAAAAACGAATAGACCACTGGTGTCATAGGTGGATATCTTTAGGAGGAAGATTGATATTAGTTAAAGTGGTCATGTAAAGTATTTATGTTTATTAGATTTCTTTGGCATAGATCCCAAAGTACATTCTGGAAAAAATTAGGAAAAGATGTTTCAAGTTTTTATGGGCTAGCGGAAAGGAAAAAGGCAGTTTTCATCTGATTAAATGGGATCTTATTGCTCAACCTAAGAAGGAGGGAGGGTGGGAATGAATATTTTTAAATTCAATTTTATATTAGTTTCTAAGATTATTTGGAGGTGTTTGTTTGGTTTAGGGCTCTGGAGTGAGATTACAAAGGACAAGTATATGAAAATTTTCACTATGGAGGATTGGATCCATTTGGATTTGAAAAGGGTAACTAATTTCTCTAGTTTTTGGAATGGGTTAACTAAGAAATTTCTAGTTGCAGCTCGATGGCTAGCATGGAAAGTGGGGAATGGAAAAAAGGATACTTTTTTCTATGGGAAGATACTTGGGTGAGTGGAAGTAAATCATTTCAGGTTATCGGATTCTTTAATTGGTTATTTAAGGCACCAAGGTCTAATGTACTTAGCATAGGTTGGATTTGAGAAAAGATGGTCCTCTACTTCAACTCTCATGCTTTTCGGTCCAATGGCAGGGAATGGAACAATTATACAGAAAGAATTAGCCATAATGGGATTTCTCTTTCAGATGGGGATGATTACCTACTATGGAGTTGGAATGCTATAAATGGTCATGTAATTGCAAAACTTGCCTATGGTTCCATTTATGCTACTAGTTTAGATTGTGAGATCAATTGGTGGTATTCTATTGTGTAGAAATGGGACTTTCCTCTCAAGAAAAAAATATTTATTTGGCTCTCTTTAGGAAATATGATTCTTACACGAGACAATTATTTTAAAAGAGGAGGTCATGGACCTAATGTTTGTATCATATGCTTGAATGGTTCTGATTCAAATAACCATTTATTTGTGCATTGTGGATTCTCAAAATAGGTTTGGGAAAAATTTAAAGTTGTTATGAGGTTTCTAGGACAATGGAATTCTCATTCGTATGGTTGTATTTGGGAGAACTAGTTAAAGTATCATTGTAACAATTCATTTAAAGAGTTGCTTGGATATTATTGTTGGAAACTATTGTTAACATAGGAACAAAATTCTACTTGATGGGGCCATGAAGAGTGTATCTAGGGTGGTTCAAGTAGTATTGGGAAATTTTGCATAGATAAATGGAGGCATGGGTATTTCTAAGGCCAAAAATTTCCATGCCCTAGATTTTACTCTTGTGTATCCCATAGGCATTTTTTATGGGGCTTGTCAGGGTACTAAAGGAGTATGTGGTGCTAGGACATGTCTTTTGTTAAGGGAAAATCATCTTTTTCATATCAAGTTAGGGGTAGGAAGAGGTACTAATACTCATGTTAATCTCCTTGCCTTGTGGGAGCCAATACTAATTGCTTTCAAATTTGGCATTAGGTGTTTGATGGTGGTTGGAGACTCTAAGATTATTGTGGATTGGGTGGTTGGCCTTATAGGTTTGAAGGTTTTTTATTTGGAAGTATGGCAAATGAGGATTCAAGATCTCCAAGAAACTTTTGAAGACCTTTAGTTCAAGCATGAATATTGAGAATTTAACTCCCATATAGATAACATTTCCAAGGATGTTATTGCTACTAAAGGAGGTCTCTATATTGTTGATGAGGTTTTAGATGGAGAAGTGTTCTCCAGTTCTGTTTTTGCTTGCTAGTATCATGTTATTTGTATTTTCTCTCTATAGGGAGTTTACAGGAAGTGTGTAGTCTGTTGTAGGGGTATTTCATGGTTTAAAAGGTTGCACAAGCAATCGTGTTTTTGCATTTTTTTTATATGCTATGGGAGTGACAGAAAAATTATATGTATTGTGTATTTATATCACGATTTATATAATAGCATATATAAGTTTTTTCCAAAGGAAAACAAGCTCCACTTAGTTAAAATGTTGTCACACTAAAATCAAAATATATTCAAGGTTTTTTTGTGTAAATACCATAACACTAATTTTTTAAAGGGATTTTTTCAATTTCTTTCCGTGGTGGTTTAGTAGTGTCACCTTTTAAAAACCTAGTGATGTAAAAACATTATTGTTTTTTAGTAGTTTTATTTTAATATTTTTTGTTTATTTTTTCAATATTTATTTTTATTATTTCAGATTATTTTTTCAGAGTATTTAATTCAATGTGGTCTTCTACTATATATATGTAAATGTTTAACATTTTGAGAAGGGAATGTGAATGGCCTTTCTTAAAAAGTTTCAGTTTTTATACTTTATGAGTAAAAAATACCACTCTTAATTTTTTTCAATTTATGAGATTTCTTTACTCCAAATCCCTAAAGTGGAAGTCTAGTCAATCAACTACTCCACTTTAAACTCATTGCTTTTTAAAAACTTACGACTCCACCTTAAACTCTCATTGGTTTAAAACTTAAGGGTTGATGGATAGTTTTTCATTGATTTTAAAAAACTAAGGAATTGATGACTTGTTTCTTTCTTTTATTTTTTCAAAGGTTAATGATGAAACGATAACCCCTTTATGCTTATAAAAACTAAAAAAAGATAATTCCCTTACTTTTACAAAACAATGTGACACAGATAACAAGGCTACTCAACTCTTGAGGGTTATTAAACCAAGTTAATTCTTCTCTCAACTTCTCTCATACAGCTAGCATCGAATATTCATTAACATATCGCACCCACCTTATTGACAAGTCAATGCAATACATTATTGACTCGGGACAATGTCTTTCTGTTGCTGTCAGTATTACTAAAAAAAGCTAAGGATTCCAAAAGCAGTGTGTCTTAGTCACAGATTTGTTTGTTGGTTATTTCAATGGGGCTTTTCAAAATGCTTCTTCTCAGTGTGGGGTTGGCGCTAGCTTTTGGGTTGATGATATTTGTCATTATAAATTATGGATGAATTGTGGTTCTTGTACCAACACGAAGGGGAAAGTATTATCTTTATGGATCCTTCTGCATTTTACTCATTGTCTTGGATTTAGGGATAATTTAGAGGCAAAATTTAGCCCATGGGCTATTTTTAGGGGGGTTTTTCCAAAAAAAAGATTTGTCATTTTGCATTTTTTGAAGCCCTGTTTCACCCAATTTTGATGGGGTAAACTTTTTTCACCCTAAAAATTGCCAAATTATTATATCAACGATATAAAAACCTTGGAAATTAAAATATTTTTTGAGAAATATTGCTAAACATTTTATAATTGATGTTTTAAGAATTGGTAATATTCGCTAACATTTATACACTTTTAAATAAGTATGGTTCCTTAAAATCATCCCTGCTTGGATTGGATGGGATCCATATATTCGGAGACTCCAGTGTTATCATTGTTTGGGCCAAAAAAATCTCTGAACATTAGTTTTATCCCAAAAAATTAAGAAAATAATAAAAGAAAAATTAAAAACAAATATAATTCTTTGTAATATTTAAACATTTTTACAATAAAAATAATAATTTCATGAATTAATTAATTTATAAATATTAATGATTTATTTATTTTTATTTACAAAATCTTTAACCACTAGCATTTGCACCAAGAGGGTAAACATAATGAGTCTTTCCTTTCTAAGTTACCATGAGAGACTAAAAATTACATTTTAATAATACTTTTGTGGGTACTACTAACCCGACTTACAAATGAGGTTTTACCTCAAGACATTCATGACTAAATACATTAATGAAGGAATAACGTATCTCTCCCCTTGCCTCTCTCCCTCCCTCTCTCTCTCTCTCTCTTTTAAATAAAAATAAAAAAACCTTTAAAAAAACTTAGAATTATAGTAACAATTACCTAGATCGCTTAACACAAATTCACGGGCTTTGTATCCAAAGGTTTTTATGATATTCTCGATTTTCGAATTCTAATTTTTGGATCGTGGAAGTCAGCAAGATCACTTTTTACACTTACGAGTTGTCAATTGTCCAATTTCATCCCTTTCTCATTCCGAGTTTGGAAACTGGAACAGTCACATGTTTGTGCATCAAATCTTTACTTCTCGATTTTTTACTTTTGTAGTTTGGAACGCGGAAATGAGAAACTACAATTATTTGTATTTTATCAATTACTCGTTCTATTTCTGCCTCGTTGGTCTCCGTCGCCCATGTATTCATGACTAAATACCTCAACTGAGGATCAACGTATCTCTCCCCCCTACCTCTCTCCTCTCTGCTTCCTCGCTCCATATCTTTCTCCCTCTCTCTCTCACTCGCATCCCTTCTCTCTCCCCGTTTTTCCCTCACTCTCTGTGTCTTTTTTAAATAATAATAAAAAAAAAATTAAAAAAACTTAGAATTATAGTAGCAATTACCTAGATCGCTTCACACAAATCCACGAGATTTGTATCCAAAGGTTTTTATGATATTCCCGATTTCCGACTTTCAATTTTCGCATTTCAGAAGTCAACAAGATCACTTTTTACACTTAGGATTTATCAGTTTTACGATTTCCGCCTTTTCCCGTTCCAAGTTCGTAAAGTGGAACATTCACATGTTTGTGCATCGAATCTTTACTTCCCGATTTTCGACTTCCGAAGTTCAGAACGCGAAAATTGGAAACTACAATTTTTTATATTTTATCACTT
This sequence comes from Pseudotsuga menziesii, assembly GCA_001517045.1. Taxonomy (NCBI): domain Eukaryota; kingdom Viridiplantae; phylum Streptophyta; class Pinopsida; order Pinales; family Pinaceae; genus Pseudotsuga; species Pseudotsuga menziesii. The sequence goes on along the minus strand of LPNX011158856.1, from coordinate 542,591 downwards.
AGTCATTCTATTTCTGTCACCTTGGTCTCCATCATCCATGTATCCTAAATCTATGGTCTAGAAAGGGTAAAAATATTAAGTCCTTTCTGCAATTGAACCTTTATGATTTACTTTGGGAGACTGAAAATTACATTTTAATAATACTTTTGTGGGTACTATTGACCCAATTTACAACTGAGGTTTTACCTCAAGACATTCTTGACTAAATACATGAATGGAGGATCAACGTATCTCTTCCCCCTACCTCTCTCCTCCCTATTTTTTCTTTCTGTCCTCTCTCTCCCTCCTTTTCCCTCACTCTCTCTCTCTCTTTTAAATTATAATAAAAATACCTTTAAAAAGACTTAGAATTATAGTAACAATTACCTAGATCGCTTCACACGAATCCAAGATCACTTTTTACACTTACTGTCTTTTTCAGATCGCAGAAGTTGACAAGATCACTTTATACACTTACGATTTATCGGTTTTCTGATTTCCTCCCTTTCCCTTTCCGAGTTCAGAAACCGGAACAGTCACATGTTTGCGCATCGAATCTTTACTTCTCGATTTCTAACTACCGAAGTTCGGAACGCAGAAATCAGAAACTATATTTTTTGGTATTTTATCACTTACTTGTTCTATTTCTGCCACCTTGGTCTCTGTTGTCTATGTACTCATGACTAAATACATCAACTGAGGATCAACGTATGTGTCTGCCCCTGCCTCTCTCGTCCTCACTTCTTCACTCGATATGTTTCTCCCTCTCTCTCTTTTTCTCGCCTGCCCGTTTCTCTCTCCCCCCTTCTCTCTCCCTATTTTTCCCTAACTCTCTCTCTCTTCTTTTATTAGAGAGAATTTGAGGTAAAAAATGGGTCTCCTAAGAGATGTACTACAAAAATACAAGATATATTAAAATATTATGAGTTAGGGGTTTTATGGGGTAGGTATATATGACAACTCACCTCCAACACTACTTTTTATGCATAATATAAATAACCATGGTTGAGTTACTTTTCTAAATTGACTATAAATAAAATTAATAAAATAACTCTACAATGATGTGACTAAGATTCATTGTAAATTCCCAAAAAATTATTATCCTTAAGCATTTATTTGTCTTGAACTTGTAAATGAAATTAAACAAATTTTTTTATTTTTAGGAGTTATTTTTTTAATTTATGTTGACTTTTTATATTTAGTACATTCCTCATCAATTTAATTTTAATGTGATATAATTGAGATTTATTTACATGTAAAATTTTAACAATATTATTATAATATTTATTGCATTATTAGAATAAATTAATATCAAAATCATAATTTTTTTTTATATATTCATTTTATTGTAAATGAATGTTGTAGTTAAATCTCTTATAGAAAATAATATAAGACTTAATTTATTCTTAAATAAATTATTAAAAAAATATTTATGCATTATGAAAATATGTCATATTAGTATATAAGATTTTAATGTATATTGTTTTTAACAATAAAAAAGTTATGTATATTGTTTTTTAACAATAAAAAAGTTACGAGTAAATAATATATATTATTAACTGAATAAACATTGGTATATAAATTTTTTTAATTTATTAGTTGATTTTAATATATATTAATTTTTAGCAATAAAAAAGTTCTGAATAAATAATATATCATATTAACTTAATAAGTGAATGGTAGTGGATAAATTCTTTTAATTTATTAGTTGAAGCATAAATTATTTTAACATTTTTTTATAGACAAAAATAAATTATTAAAAATATATTTATACATTCTGAAAATATTTTTCTAATATAAATACTTATCTAAGAAAATTATTTACACTCCTTGCAACTAAAAAAATTATAAATACAAAATATACAAGTAAAAAATCAATGTTAGTACTTTGTTATACAGTTTTACACATTATGTTATAATTTCAAATTAAATATAAATGATTTAATTAATTTTTTAATCATTAAAATTTTAAAATATTTTTATTATTAAAACTAACATGATAACATTTATTATAATTATTATCATAATGACATTATTATTAATTAATATTTAACAAGTTATAACAACATAATTTCTCTATTATTCTATAAAATTATGTTTTAAAAAATTATAATAATTTTTTTGTTAAAAGAAAATTCATAATAAAATTATAATCATATAAACATTTATCATATCAACATGTTGTTTTATACATTCAAACATGATATAAATGAATGCATATGATTCTCTCTCTCTCTCTCTCTATATATATAACATACATCTTTCATATTAATATTATTCATGAATTTAATTTATTTTAAAAGTACAAGATTATATATATATTAGTTTGACATTATGATATTAAATAAAATTGAGTGTATATAATTTGAAAATTAAAAAACATGAAAATGACAATATATTATTTTATAAAAAAAAATGTGAAAAGACATTTTTATGAATTATACTTTACTTCAAAATGACAATAATATTATTTTATGAGAATGTGAACTGTGAGTACTTTACTTGAAAATAACAATAATATTATTTAATGAGAAAGTGTGAAATGACTTTTATTGTGAGTACTTTACTTTATGACTTAAAAGTACTTGTACCACTACCTTGGTTAACTATGGGTTTTCATCCACCATAGAAAATGTGACAAACAAGCATTCTTAACTCATGCAATGCCACCTCAACCATGGGGGATGATGTCATCTACTATAATGTAATTGGTTGATTTTAATAGTACATTTTGGTCATTTTGAGGCCCATTTTTTACCTCAAATTCTCTCTAATGTAAATAATAAGAAAATACCTTTAAAAAAACTTAGAATTATAATAACAATTAGCTAGATTGCTTCACACAAATCCATGGGCTTTATATCCAAAGGTTTTTATGATATTTTCAATTTCTGACTTCCTATTTCCGGATAGCAGAAGTCGACAAGATCACCTTTTACACTTAGGATTTGTTAGTTTTTTTTTTTTATTTCCGCCCTTTCCCGTTTCGAGTTCGAAAATAGGAACAATCACATGTTTGTGCAACAAATATTTAATTTCCCATTTTCGACTTCCGAAGTTAGGAACGCGGAAATCGAAAACTATAATTTTTGTATTTTATCACCTAGTTGTTCTATTTCTGTCACTTTGGTCTCCGTCGTCCATGTATCCCAGATCTATGGTCTAGAGATGGTAAAAATATTGAGTCTTTATGCAACTGAACCTTTCTGACTTACCTTGGCAGACTGAAAATTACATTTTAATGTGGGTACTATTGACCCCATTTACAACTAAGGTTTTACCTGAAGACATTCATGACTAAATACATCAACGTAGGATCAACATATCTCTCTCCCCCTGCCTCTCTGCTCCCCACTTCCTCGCTCCATATCTTCCTCCCTCTCTATCTCTCTCTCTCCCATGTCTGTTTCTCTTTCTGCCCTTCTCTCTCTCCTCTTTTTCCCTCACTCTCTCTCCCTCTTTTAAATATTAATAAAAATACATTTAAAAAAACATAGAATTATTGTAATAATTACCTAGATTGCTTCGCACGAATCGAAGATCACTTTTTACACTTACTCTCTCTTTCGGATTGCGGAAGTTGCCAAGATCACTTTTTACACTTGCGATTTGTCACTTTTCCGATTTTCGCCCTTTCCCGTTCTGAGTTCGGAAACCGAAACAGTCACATGTTTATGCATCGAATCTTTACTTCTCGATTTCTGACTTCCGAAGTTCGGAATGTGGAAATTGGAAACTACAATTTTTTGTATTTTATCACTTACTCGTTTTATTTCTATCACCTTGGTCTCCTTCGACGATGTATTCATGACTAAATACATCAACAGAGTTCACCCCTTGCCTCTCTCCTGCTCGCTTCCTTGCTTGATTTCTTTCTCCCTCTCTCTCTCTTTCTCCCCCTGTTTTTCCCTTACTCTCTCTCTCTCTCTCTCTCTCTTTTAAATAATAATAAAAATACCTTAAAAAACCTAGAATTATAGTAACATTTACCTAGATCGCTTCACACAAATCCATGGGCTTTGTATCCAAAGGTTTTTATTGTATTCCCGATTTTCGACTTCCGATTTTCGGATCACGAAAGTCGACAAGATCACTTTTTACACTTAGGATTTGTCAGTTTTTCGATTTCCTTTCTTTCTTGTTCCGAGTTCAGAAACCGGAATAGTCACATGTTTGTGCAACAAATATTTACTTCCCCATTTTTGACTTCCGAAGTTTGGAACGCGAAAATCGGAAACTACATTTTTTTGTATTTCATCACTTAGTCGTTCTATTTCTGGCATGTTGGTCTCCTTCGTCCATCTATCCTAGATCTACAGTCTAGATCGTTTTGGTCATTTAATTTTTGGTTTTAAATATGTTCGAAGTTACGATTATTTTTTACCATTTTTCCTGTGATTTCTTGAGGCGCTTGAAGTTTTTACTATGGAATTTTCTCCTTTCTCCAGCTCAGTAAGTAATTTTACTGTGGGTTTTTAGTCTTTTTACTAGTAAGTAATTTCCCCTCGACCATTTTTTTTATTGATTTCAACTCATGTCATTGCTTTAAACATGGTTGCCAAAATCCAATCAAAGATGGTTCACCATCTCTAGGAACACCAGGTCGAAAACAACTCTTCAGGAGCAAAAGAACAAAGACCCCAACTCCGATGTGTTTACTGATACTAGTGGACGTGTGTCTGATACCGTACATATGGACTGGTCTAGAATCTAATTCATTTTTTACAATGAATACTTTTCCTTTGTCACCCATGACTTGCTTGCTTATGAAATAATTCAGAGTTCTCAGCTCCACTGCTTCACTGCTAGACCTTATTTCATGCCCTATACAAATCCCGTCAAGTGGGCATTAGATCACGTGGGCCCTAAGGAACGTTCTTTTAACGACAATGTTAATAGCCCTGTTGCGTCATTCCATTCTGATATATTTGCTAGGCTTATGCACTTGGACCTCCAAGACAGCTTTTGACATCGAAATTTCTTGATGAAGCTATTTCCCGATACAACTACGAAGAAGTGGTCAAATATTGGATGGATAACACAGAATTGTTCAGCTCTACACCAACTAATGCCTACTCAATTTCCTAGTTTAGGAAACCATTTTCTTTACTGAAAGCTATGTTTTTTCGCTTATACAGGTCAGTGAGTTGTACCATGTTCCAAGCAAAGTGGGTTCCTTTGGCGCACCAAGTTTTGCTTACAGGTGATTCTTTCAACTAGGCACAGATTTTGTCTTTCAATTTGAAAGATGAAATTGAAAAATATCAAAAGGCCCAGGCCAACCGAAAGCTGACATTTTACATGTCAGGGTTTTTAATGGATGCATTCTGTGCAACTTCTTCTTTCCTGGCCTTGAATTGGAATTGGGACAAGAATTGTCCCCCCATACACATATATTGTTCTGATATGTGGGAGGACAATTTCATTCCTCAAGTCTATGAGATTTGCGACCTATTTCTTGGGTTGATGTATCACAAAATTTTCAAGGCTGACGCTTAGGCATTTTTCGAAAGAGCCAGGGCATTAATCTCAGTACATGGTGATTGGTATGTAGGAGAATATTTCTCCTATATGAGAATTTGGGGAAACAACACTATGTATTTGCTACCCATAATAGTTCTTGATCGTATGATGCTATAGGAATTCGCTTTTACGACTGTTATCGATGGGGTTTTTCCCAAATTGAAAGCACAAGGAAACGACGTATTCCAAATTTCCCTTGTATCTGGACTCTCTTGTGCTTCATAATTCTCCCCATGCAGCCATGGTGGGTAAAGAAATTACTGTTATGCATTAATTGGGAGAGGCACCCAAGAGGATCCATGACCGAAAGTCTTATCTGGCAAACATCTTTGCACATGAGCGTGCTAGGTCTCACTATGTTCATGAAAATGACCGTAATAATTCTATGTTTAGAGCAGCTGTGGATTTTTGAGAGGAAATGAGCAAGATCGAGGATCCAAAGGCTAAGTCTCAACTCTAAAAATACCAAAAGGAATCCAAGGATCACACTCTTCATTACAGGGAAACTAAACTGAAGATAGAGCAGGACATTGAGAAGCAGAACACAGAGAAGGAAGCAAAAAAGCAAGAAACAATCTCTGGTGTTGCTCTAGCTACTCAGAATAAGGACAAAGGTAAAGGTGTCCTTGAAGGTCGTTCAAGCCCTCAGGTTTCCTTGATGGAAAACACCCTGCTAAAGGGAGCAGAGTTTAAGAAGAATCTCGATTACAAACTCATAAAGAAATGACTGAGTCATATCATAACAAAGAAAAGGCCTAGTTGATTTCTGAATAGGTTCAATCACAGGAGGTGTAGAGAGAAGAATAGATGGCCCCCCTGCTGCAAATTGCTAAAAGAGAACAAGCACAAGTGCAAGTCCCTCCTATTCAATAGGAAAATCCTACACCTATGGCTGATATTGAAATTCATGATATAGACAACGATCTAGAACAAGAGGAAGGTACTACTGCTTGTCCTATTACTATTTTGACCTCCCTGATATCATCTATTCTTGGCCTTTGGTAGTTTGATACAATGTTGGATTCTTCATTTTCCTAGTAGTCTTTTTCTTAAATAATTTTTTCACGAATTCTGAAAGCTACCATTGGTATTCGCGCAACACTGGTTGACTCACCCATTCATACTTATTCTCCTCCCCATTCACCACCTCACCCTATCCAAACATCCCCACTTTCTCAGCTTCCTCAGATAAACATTCCTACCATGTCTTTCCTTTAAGTTTGATGCACTTGCACCTAATTTTTCCTCATCCCTTACAATTTCTTCTTTGACCTCTCCTATGAACATCCTACCCCTCGATACAAAAAATCCCTCTTTCCCAAATAGAAACTGATACCCTAGTTACTACTTAGCAGGAAACCATTTCACCCTGTGAAGGAATAGAAGATTTTGGAGAAGATGTTGTGGTATCTATGGGAAAATACTAGGAGTAAGAGGGACAAAGCTGTGATGAAAAGAGGATCTAAGAGGATAGGAGTATTAATCTGGCATAGTAATCTAGGGACTAAACACAAGTCTCATCAAAGATTAATAACAATAAGTCATGAAAATGGTGTAATAGGGCTACAAAATGAGTAGTCGCTATGTATATTCACACAAAGAATGAGTAATACAATACAAGATCATGCTGCAAGCATGAATGACAAATCAATTTGAATTCCTAAGGAGGTCATTCAAATTGAATGAGTGATTCTAGCTTAACTGAATGTAAGCCACAATCAACACTTAAGTTAACCACTGATCAAAACCCTAATTGACTCAACTGAGACCTAACTGAAATCAGAGTGCAATAAATGACTGAGTCTAACTGAAAGTAGGTCAGACACATGTCACAGCAAGCCAACCAACAAGTGGTAGCACTTTAATGACTCCAATGAACCCCGATGAGGTTAACTGAAGTGTAACTGAACATCAAAAGTGGTTGGAGGCGCCTCTGTTGACTCCAGTTCATTAAATAATCAATTTAATGAAGAAGGGTGCCTTCACTGCTCTGTTTAACTAATTGTAACCATCAGTTAGCAATATGGGGCATTAATGACACTCAGATCACCCCCGGAGTGCTCCAGTTAGCCTCCCCAAATGTAGGGGAAGGATAAGTTAGCCTCCTTGACTGAAGGTAGGTGTGGGTGTGATCTAGTTGATGTCATCTAGTGCTCCTCTAATGTCAATTAATTCAATAATACTTAGGATAGTGGTTTTACTAGGCCAAATTGACCAAAAAGAGTATGTATGGTGGTAAATGTCTCCAACACCCCACCTTAAGCTATACTCATGAGGAGTAGAAAACATAAAATGCATAAAAATGCTAGGGCCCCAACAACAAAGGCCATAGGTCACCCTATACAATAAAGTAACTGCTTAATATAGCCAAGGAAACAGGGAAAACCTCATGGGAAAAATACCCCCCTCAAGCTGAACACTGAAAGTAGTCTAATCGCCCTAATGAACTCACCCCCAACAGTGAACAGAGGTAAGAGAAATTCTTTTCTGAAAATCTCTTGGTGAAGATGTCTGGAATATTCTCATCAGTCGGGCAGTATTGCAGAATAATGGTCCTGTCATGCACTAGCTCCCTGATATAGTGCATGTGGATCTCTACATGCTTGGTCCTCTGCCTGGTAACTGGATCTGTGGAAATATTAATAGCACTTTGTTTGTCACAAAAGAGGACAGTGGACAAAGTACTACCAAGATCAAACTTTGAAAGAATTCCTTGCAACCAAACTGCTTGGATGCAAGCATTCACCGATCCTCGATACTCGGCCTCTACTGAAGATAATGCTATGGCAGACTGATTTTTGCTAGACCAGCAAATGGGGCCACCACCAAACATGAATACATATCCGTAAGTAGACTTTCGATCAATAGAATTACCCACCCAATCGGAATCTGTGTATCCAACTAGCCCTAGCTCGAAGTCTGCAGCATAGTGAATGTCATAGGTCCTGGTTCCCTGAATATACTGGAGGATCCTCTTGGCTGCCTTCCAATGAAGATCACGAGGTTGCTGCATGTATCTTGATACACCATTCATGGCATAATAGATATCAGGCCAAGAATGTGTCAAGTACAACAAGTTATCAATCAGATGTCGATAGATAGTGCAGTCCATGGGAGGTGTGCTTTTTCCTTCTTCAAGGCTGAACCCTAAAAGGAAAGGGATTGGTGTAGGCCTACATTCAGCCATGTTAAACTTGACTAATAGGTCTGATATGTATTTGAACTGAGTGACCATTATCCCATCAGAATTTTGCTCAATTTCGAGCCCCAAAAATTGTTTTAGGAGCCCCAAATCACTCATCTCAAAGGCATTGTGGAGAGCAGTTTTGATGGCTAAAATAGAAGCAATTGTGCTACCTGTGATCAGTAAGTCATCAACATATAAAACAATAATAATCAAATGACCATCAGACTGCTGTAAATACACATTTGGATCTGATCTACACCTTTGGAAGTTTTGCGAGAGAAGGAAGGCATCCATCTTGGAATACCACTCTCTCGAGGCATGTTTTAACCCGTATAGTGACTTCTTTAGCTTGCAAACCAAATATGGATCAGAGATGTAGCCATCAAGATGCTTCATGTATATCTCCTCATGAATATATCCATGTAGAAAGGCTAACTTAACATCCATATAATGCACTTCCTAGTGCTTAGATGTCGAAATTGCCAAAACTAGGCGGATGGAGTCCATTTTTGCAACCGGTGCAAAGGTCTCATGGTAGTCCACACCTTGGACTTGAGAGAAATCTTTTGCCACCATCCTTGTATTATATTTGCAGGTGCTGCCATCAGTAGAAACCTTGGTTTGAAACACCCACTTGCATTGAACCAATTTCCTTCCCTGAGGAAGAGAAACTAGCTCCCAAGTAGTGTTTTTCTAAAGAGAATTTGTCTCTTCATCCATGGCAACTTGCCATCTCGAATCCTTCCAAGCATGGTAGTAGGATTTTGGGTCTGAGCTAATCATCAAATAGCAATTTTTGGATAGCAAATTATCAGGAGAAGAGAGCGCAATACCTGCTCTTTGGAAATCAGACCGGGTTCTCCTCGGATCATCTGGATTTCCAATGTTATCTCCTGTGGAGGAGAGTGTCTATCAGGCCCATGTGGGAAGATGATTTTGTACTTCAGGTTCTGATTCAGCATCTGATGTTTGCTGCACACTGATTTCAGAAATAAGAGGATCCAAATCATGGTCGTCACCCCGAATTTCATCATCCAAATATTCAGTAGAATAAGAAGAAAATTCAGCAGTTTTCTCCTTCACTAGTTCCACCTCCTGAAGAGGCTCATCGAACTTGACAATCATTTTGATGATGATCTATTTTGTTTTGATATCCAATAGCTTGAAACCTTTTGATTCATTAGGATACCCAATAAACATACATTCGATGCTTTGCGGTTGCAAAGCCCTTCTTTTATCAAGTGGAATCCGGGCTGATGCACTGGACCCAAACACCCGTAGGTTTGACACATTCGGCTTGTGTCTGAAGTATGATTCAAAAGGGGTTTTCCCTTTCAAGGATGAGTGTGGAACCCTATTCTGAATGTATGCTATAGCATGCATGGCTTCAGTTGACAAATTTGTAGCCAACTTCTTTTATTCCAACATACAGGTGGTCATCTCTTTGAGAGACGGATTCTTCCTTTCCGCTACTCCGTTCTGCTGGGGAGTGTAGGGAATTGAATGTTGGACTTAAATACCACTTTGGGAGCATATGTGCAGCAACTCATTACTGACATAATCCCCGCCATGATCATATCTCAAGATCTTGATTGTAAGCCCAGAGGCATTCTCGATCAAGGCCTTCAGTTTAGAATTTTTTTCACATACTTCAGTCTTCTTTTTGAGAAAGAAGACCCATGTGTACCTTGAAAAATCATCAATAAAATTTATAAGATACATTGATCCATTCATGGATATCATAGGCATCGAACCGCTGATATCAGAATTTATCAGCCCCAATATGCATGTAGCTCGGTTTTCCATCCCCCGATCGAACTTGTGCTCAGGGTGTTTTCCAACCACATAGCCCTTGCAATTTCGGTTTCCTTGATGACCGGGAGGCCTTCAACCATGGAGTTTTTCTATAATTGCTGCAAATATTTGAAATTTAGATGGCTAAACCTTTCATGCCACAGCCTACTAACTTCATTTCCATGAGTTAGCAGAGTGGTGGGCTTTGCATCCACCACAAAGTGGGAGAACTCATAGGCTTTTGCATGATGGTTTGCAAGGCCTTTAGCAATGAGTTTCCTAGATGCAAGTTCCATTATCTCAACATCATTAGGGCTGAAAGATACTCTCTCAGGCACTCCTGTATGTGTCATCTGATAGACACCAAGGAGATTTGATGCCAGAGACAATACATACAAAACATTTGAAAAATAGCCATTCTCAAGATCAACCGTACTTTCTCCTTCTGAAATGATGGCGGAGTCATCTCCCATGTGGATGGGAATGGATTTGCCAGTCACCAAGGATGAAAAGGATTTTCTTTTATCCATCATGTATTTTGAAGCTCCAGAATCAATAAAGAGTGCTTTGGACTTCGAAGTGCTTGCCATGAGGGCATGACCTTTTTCATGCTGTGGTTCCTGATCTTGCTGATCTCTCCTCTGAAAGATTTCCGAAAGATTGATGTGGTTTCTCTCAAGGAGAGAGGTAGCTTCATCAAGCTTCTTCTTCATGCAGGCATGTTCAGGGTGGAAGCCCTTCCCGCAGTATGAACACTTGACTTTTTCCTTTCCATGATTCATTTTCCCTTTGTTCTTCTTTGAGCCAAAAGACTCATCATGCTGCTGGTTTTCATCTTTAGGTTTAGGAGATTCGAATTTAGTTTTTGGGTTCTTCTGCTGCTTTCCTTTACCCTTCAGATCTTTGGGCCCCGAGACATGGAGGGCTTGATCACGAGAGGATCTGATGATCCCCATATGGACAAGCTTATCATGTTCACTTGTTAGGGACTCAATGAAGGCATTGATTGTAGGCATCTTCCATCCAGGGGTTGTGAGATTCCCTGCACGGAATGTAGAGACAAAAACTGAATAATCAGCTCCAAGTTTGGAGAGTATGTCGAGGATGAGCTAATCATCCTCTTTCTCCACTTTGCATTGCTTCAATAGTAAGACAATGTGCTTGAACTTTGTGAAAAAGTCATTCAAGGTCTCGAAATTGGAGGGCTGGAGAGGCATTAATTCATTTTCGAGCTGGTAAACTCTCAAATCATCCTGTTCCATACAGGGCTTCCAATTTGTCCCAAATTTATTTTGGAGTCTTCAATCTAGAAAGATGGAAAAGAAGTTCCCAGGAAATAGAGAGGCACAAGAATCCGAATGCTTCATCCTTCTTGTTCAAGAATCTATATTTGTCTATTGCAGAACCAGGATCTACTTCAGTGTCTATGGTGACCCTATAGATTACTCTAGAGCGTAGCTGGATCTCCATGTCTCCTTTCCATGAGTGGAAATTGAACGGAGTCAAGAGATCTATGGAAGAATCCATCTGAATCTGTTGGAGCGACTGCTTTCACCTGTCAAAAACCTGAAAATCACAACAAAAGGGGAAATGTAAGGTCAGACAGCCTACACATTTTAGGCTTTTATCACACCTAGCATAGTCAATCAAGCAAGCTTGATCAACAAGTTCTTTACTTGGGGTATTAAGTGGTAAGCCTTGGTTTCTGGTGCAGTGCTGGATTTTTGTGCTATTGCTCAATTTTCATGCAAGATCTGTCAAAAACCTTGTTTTTGAGAGATCTGAGCTTCTTCCTGCCGTGAGCTCTGATACCATATTAATCTGTCACAGTAATCTAGGGACTAAACACAAGTCTCATCAAAGATTAATAATAATAAGTCATGAAAATGGTGTAATAGGGCTACAAAATGAGTAGCCGCGTTGTATACTCACACAAAGAATGAGTAATACAATACAATATCATGCTCAAGCATGAATGGCAAAGCAATTCGAATTCCCAAGGAGGTCATTCGAATTTAATGAGTGAGTCTAGCTTAACTGAATGTAAGCCGCAGTTAACACTCAAGTTAACCACTGATCAAAACCCTAATTGACTCAATTGAGCCCTAATTGAAGTCAGAGTGCAATAAATGACTGAATCTAACTGAAAGTAGGTCAGACACATGTCACAGCAAGCCAACCAACAAGTGGTAGCGCTTCAATTACTCCAATGAACCCCGATGAGGTTAACTGAAGTGTAACTGAACATCAGAAGTGGTTGGAGGCGCCTCTGTTGACTCCAGTTCATTAAATAATCAATAAATAATCAATTTAATGAAGAAGGGCACCTTCACTGATCTGTTTAACTGATTGTAACCATCAGTTAGCAATATGGGGCATTAATGACACTCAGATCATCCCCGAAGTGCTCCAGTTAGCCTCCCCGAATGTAGGAGAAGGCTAAGTTAGCCTCCTTGACTGAAGGTAGGCATGGGTGTGATCTAGCTGATGTCATCTAGTGCTCCTATGATGTCAATTAAGTCAATAATACTTAGGATAGTGGTTTAACTAGGTCAAATTGACCAAAAAGAGTGTGTATGGTGGTAAATGTCTCCAACAAAGAGAGGGCTCAACCAAACAGACGTCTGCCCTCAGTCAAATTATATGGAAATTAGACACTCTTGATAGTAAGCATGGGAAATTAGATACAAAAGCTTATAGAGGATCTTTTCCAGGGGATAATTATGACTCCGTTTCACAATTGAGTGTGATCCTTACTGGTAAGAAACAAGAACTACAAAAGGATAAACTGGACATGGTAGCAGTTGAGGCAAAAAATGAACAAGATGTTACGGAGCTGAAACAAGAATCTGAGAACAAAATCAAGCAGTTACAGAAGAAGACAGAACATCTCAAGCATCATCTTGGCAATGCAAATATTCTCAATCAAAATCAAGCAGAAAAAATAGTCATCCTTGAGCAACAACTCAAGGATGCTCAAATAGCATTAGAAGGTGCTCTGCAAGGTACATCTGGAATTCCTTCAGTTCATGGTCAATCTATATACCTCTTTTGATGAGATCCAAGCTTTATATAATTAGTTTAGGCAGCATTCTAAAACTTTGGAAACCCACCATGATCAAAGAAAAGTAGCATCTAAGGCTTTTGAACAGGAAATAGATTGGAAAATGCATATTTCAGATAGACCAGATGATATGCCAATTTTGGACAACCCGCAAGCCAAAAAGACTGAGGTTACAATTGAGACATGGGACAATATTTGTGACTTAGTGGAAGCTATAATTAGAGAAGGACAGTCGGCTTGCGAACGTAGGTGGACAAATTCTAAGGTTTTTCTTGATTACTTGGACTTGCCTCTCTTAGATTCTATTGCTTAGGCGCCTTCACCAAAACTCCACTTGGAACAGGTTGAACGACAATTCGATGTAGCTAAGGAGTAGATCCATCAGATAAATCAAGTCACCATGCAGTATATTGAGAGATGGATTGAGAATCATTATACTTCGATGGCTCTAATACAGGTGTACTTGAAAGAGTGGAAGAACGTTAAGAAGAGGGAGATTACCTCACAAATCTGTAAAGCAGAAATCACCCAAGACATTCCCATTTCCAAGAGATTAATGAGCTCATGAACCTACATGCCAAGTGGCTTTCCGTCCTTGGCAATCCTTGAAACTGTTTGATTTTGTAATTCCACATCTTGGGAATTTTATTTTCTTGGAAAAGTTGTAATATTATTTAAAGGGAGGAATTTGTCTTTGAGAGCTACATAGGAGAAAGGACTACCAAGATTATAACAAGAAATTTTGTGGTTTTAACACTTTGTAATTTTTTGCAGATTAATAAAATTACAGTCATTTCATATTATGTTTCATGGTTCTTCATTGAATTTTTTTAATGAATTTCAGTGTTTCTCTTAATTTATCTAGCTTACTGAATATTGGTGGTTTAGTAAAAATGTGTTATTTCATGTACTGATTTTTCTGTACTGAACTGACATGTGGAATGTGTATCCAGTAAATGTTTTTATTTGATATACATGATCATTAATACTGCTTGTAATTGGTTATGGATCTTTAATATTGATTTGTTAATTAATATGGTTTCTTGGACTTATTGTGTATCTATAACACTTTGGATATTGTTATTTGCAATTTTATTTGTTAATTTGGTCTAAAGTAAGTTGAAAGAAGTGATCTTGATTTGCATGTTTCCACATTAAATGGTTGTTTTATTTTATCTGTTATATTTTGCAATAGTCCGATCTTGAAATCATTACTCATCATGTTTAAGTGTCCTTAAACAGTTATTTAGGAATCAATTCCTTTTCAAGGAAGTATAGAAAAATTCTAAGGAAAAGTAAGTTCTGATTTGCAGAGTCTGAGGTCAGAAAGCGGAAGTTGGAAGTGCAAAGTAGGCTAAGGTTGAAATTTAAGCTTTTTGATTTCCGAGTTCCAACTTCTGAGTTCCGAAGGTGGAAGGAGGAAGGCGGAATCGTGGTTGAAGAACTTCGTCGATCAATACGTTTCCAACTTCCAAGTTCCAAAGGCGAAAAGCAGACGACAGAAGGAAGAAGGTGGAATTGTTGCTGCCTCGATCATAACAGGGATGTTTGTGGTTTTAGCACTTTGTAAATTTTTGCAAATTAATAAAATTACAGTCATTTCATATTATGTTTCATGATTCTTCATTGAATATTTTTAATGAATTTCAGTGTATCTCCTAATTTCAGTGTGGCTTACTAATGATTGGTGGTTTACTATAATATGTTATTTCATCTACTGGTTTTTCTGTATTGAACTGACATGTGGAATATGTATCCAGTAAATGATTTTATTTGATATACATGATCATTAATACTGCTTGTAATTGGTTATGGATCTTTAATATTGATTTGTTAATTAATATGGTTTCTTGGACTTATTGTGTATCTATAACACTTTGGATATTGTTCTTTGCAATTTTATTTGTTAATTTGGTCTAAAGTAAGTTGAAAGAAGTGATCTTGATTTGCATGTTTCCACATTAAATGGTTGTTTTATTTTATCTGTTATATTTTGCAATAGTCCTATCTTGGAATCATTACTCATCATGTTTAAGTGTCCTTAAACAGTTATTTAGGAATCAATTCTTTTTCAAGGAAGTACATAAAAATTAATGTCCGATTTCCAGAGTCCGAGGTCAGAAAGCGGAAGTCGAAAGTGTAGAGCAAGCTAAGGTCGAAAGTTAAGTTTTTCGATTTCTGAATTTTGACTTCCAATTTTTGAAGGCGGTGTTGAATGAAGTTGTCATTGATGTCAAAGTTTGTATTTGGTTTTCTTTGACGAGGGAGTGATCAGGATGGAAATACTGAGCTCTAGTAGAAAAAGGTTACTCAGCGGATGCAAAGGTTGAAAGGCTGCTTCTTCCTCTGTTGTACTTGTTGAGGCTGGTGTTTAAAGGCCAGATGCAAACTCCACTCTGGCTAAAGTATTTAAACTCTCTGCAAGCTGCTTATGCTGCTGCTTACCTTTTACTTTTCTTTCTATTCTATAATATGAAAATGGAAAAGTGTTATTTCTTGTGACCGTAATATTGATAATTTGTATCTCAAACTAACCATGATAGAGTAGTAAGGTGGGGGATGAAGGAGGATCCATAATAGTATAAATCATAGAAAAAAGGTCATGGTAGGATCAAGTGATGATGACAAAGAAAAATCTGGGGAGGAGGAAAGCTTAAAATCTCCCCCAGTGCCAGTGGAGTAGGATTACCTCGGCCAATTACTCTATAGCCCCTTACTGTTTCTAGCAAAAAGTCGGCGAGTGGTGCTAAGGCAGCCCACCTTCGTGATCAAAAAACAGGAATGGAAGATTGGCTCTACCATTGAGTAAATTAGGATAAATATATATACTTTATGTCTTTTTTGAAGGTATAATATCACTTCTTTGAAGTGCCGGCCAATGTCACGCCGCATGACTCTGGTTCTTGGGTCCATGATTAAATAAATAGATCTCTCCTCTTCCTTAATCTGCATGGCTTCCCTTTTATTTATGGTAAATAAAGAAAGAGCCAGATTAACAAGCTGGAAACCATGCAGTGAGGAAGGACAGACCAACCACCTCCCCACGGAGATTAATGAAAGGAAATGGAACACCATTGGCAGTGGCAGTGCTTCAAAATACAAATCTAGGCTTGATAACAAGTACAACAAGCTTTCATTCTACCAATCGGCTTTGTCCATTGAAGTATGCCTCAAGATTTCGAGCTATTTGCTGTGGATTGTCTCAAAGTTCTACCAATCATCTCTGTCCCTTGAAGTATGCTTCAAAGATAGTTCCTTCAGATGGAGACTACTCTTTTCCGTTATCATTTTTGCTTGGAAACCCCAAAAGATCAGAGGATGTTCATGGAAGAATGTAAGCTTCCTTACAGAGCAGTTTCAAATGCAGAGTTTGAGTGGACAACATCTTCTATAAGGTTCCCTTTGAGGAAGTCCCTGAGCTTGTTGCAGGTCGTAGAACATTCTTGCAAAATGGCCATGCATTTGTTCCCATGAGCTAGGTGGTCTTTGCATAATTATGGTGTTGATTTGGCATCTACAGGATGTGTATTGTCTATCCTTCCTGAAACGATAATGAAAGAATCCCTAGAGCTCCTGATATTTAGCTAAGAAGAAAATCCCCGGAAGAGTAAGTGTCATTTTCTTAAAATGAGGAAAGCCCCTTAGCCCGGGTTCATTTCCTTAAAATGAGGAAAACCCCTTAGTAAAGAAAAAAAAAGCCCCGGAAGAGTAAAGCTTCATTTCCTTAAAATGAGGAAAGTCGTTCTAGAAAGGTATGGGAAGCAAGTATAAATAAGAGGTCAATACACCTCATTTTATGATCATTTTTTTTTTGTGGAGAAGTCTAATGAGATAAGGCGAAGGTACAAGAGGAGCCTCTAGCTCATGGTGATGAAGTACATAGGAGAAGGGGTACAACAGAGTTTGGAACAATGTAGAGATCAGCAGTGGTTTCGACAGTGATTTGGCAGAGTGATTGAGTCAGTGGTTTGATGTAGTTTCCAGCAGTGGTCACAATTCAGATCCATCTTTATATTCAGGATAGTTTGGTGATGTACTATAGGGGATCATAGTCTCCTTCAGGTTGGTGCCTGAAAACATATCAGGGCGGCAGGACGGGGCAAGGAGATTGTGAGTTGGTGCTCCCTTCCAGTCGGTGCTGGAGATTCAAGGAGTTGGTGCTTCCTTTGTGTTGGTGCACATAAACATTGAATGTATTATTTTCATTAATAATATTAAAGAAGCATTCTGTGGTTTTTTCCCATTTGGGTTTTTCCACGTAAAAATATTCTGTCTTGTGCTTATATGTGATTATGCTTTATGAATTTCAGTAATTTATTCACGTTGATTTAAATAGTAGTAAATTTTGTTTAATATTGATTCACCCCCCCCTCTCAGTATTGGATGAATATTCTAACAAGTGGTATCAGAGCCGGTTACTTCAGAGACAGCTTAACCACTGGAAGGAAGATCACTGAGAGAAAGAAATGGAATGTAATAAGTTTGGAAGTCCAGTATTTATTGGATCTAACTATGTGATCTGGAGTGCAAGAATGAAGCTTTTCTTGTTGGCAAAAGGACTTGAGGTATGGCAGATAGTAGAAGACGAATACACTATACCCAGTGATCTTTCCACACTTAGTATAGTTGAGAAAAGAAGATATGATTGCAACTCAAGGGATGCAAGTCTTATTATGGGAGCAGTAGTAGATTCAGAACTCGTCAAGATTGTACATCTCTCTACAACAAAAGAAATGTGGGACAAGCTTCAGAATGTATTCCTTGGAGATGAAAATGTGAAAACAACTAGACTGCAGTCATACAAAAGTTAGTTTGAGTTCCTGAAGATGGAGGATGATGAGGATGTTGAATCTTTCTTTCGCCGCGTTGATGAAATTATAAATACCATGAGAGGGATTGGACAGAAAATGGAAGAAAAGGCTGTGATCTTGAAGATATTGAGATCTCTTCCAATGAGATTTGATGCTAAGGTATCAGCATTAGAAGAAAGACTCATCATAAAATATTTTGACATAAATGATCTGCAAGGAGTTCTCACAGCTTATGAGATGAGAACTCAGGACAAGACAAGCCCAGGAGAAGAGAAGCAGCATTCAAGGCAGAAAAGAAGACAGTGAAGAAAAAACCGAAAGAAAAGGAGTGCCCTAGTTACAGTGAAGAATCAGATGATGAAGAAACAACAAACTTCGTAAGGAATCTCAAAAAGGGAACCGGAAAATATAAAGGTAAGCTTCCTCTTATATGTTTTAATTGTGGTAAAATTGGTCAT
The DNA here is from genome assembly GCA_001517045.1 of Pseudotsuga menziesii. Lineage (NCBI taxonomy): Eukaryota > Viridiplantae > Streptophyta > Pinopsida > Pinales > Pinaceae > Pseudotsuga > Pseudotsuga menziesii. Next base: position 523,775 of record LPNX011158856.1, on the reverse strand, counting down.
TTTGCTTCGAAGTGTCCTTATAAGAATGCAGAAAGTGAGGATGATGAAGATGAAGCTCCTAAGAAGGAAACAAGATACCAGAAGAAGAATCAAAAGAAAAATAACCGAAAGTTCTTCAAGAAGAAGAATTTCTACTCAAAGGAAGATGGCTCATCATCAGAAAATGATAATGATGATAGTGATGATGATTCAATAAGAGTCCTCTTCATGGCTGTTGATGAATCAAAAAGGGAAGAAAAGGAAGATGAAGAAGAAGGAGAAGTGAATCTTGAAGCAGAACTGATTAGTTCTCTTGGTGACCTCAGAATAGTAAGGAAGAAGAACAAACTTTTGAAAGAGGAAAACAGAAGACTGAAGGAAGAAGGTGATTCTGAGGAGTTAAATAAAGCACTCCTTAACTTGAAAGTTCAAATAGAAGAAGCAAAAGCTATCGAGGAAGTACTAAAGGGTCAGCTAAGTCAAAGAGAAAGGATTCAAGAGGAACTTGAGATTGAGATATGTTCTCTCAAGAAGCAGTTGGGAGAAAAGCAGCATCAGCAGAAGTATGAGAAAAGTACGAGTATACTTGATCAGATCCTCAATAATCAAAGACCTACCACAGACAAATATGGATTAGGATACAAGGAGACTGTTTATGAAAAAGGATCAAGCTCCAAAACAGCAGTAAATGAAACAAACGTACATCCAGAGACAGTTAGGAATAATGAAAGGAAGAGAGATCAAGAATATGAGCAACTAAGAAGAGAAGCAGTTTGGAATCAAGGATTCAAAATATCAGCTCCATTCAGAAGGCCTCCTATGACCAGGTACCAAGGTTTCTTTTATGGTTCATGTTTTTATTGTAATAAATTTGGGCATAAGGCTATAGATTGTAGAACCTATGCACGATGTAGAAATAATTGGTTCAATGATGGTTATAAAGGTCATATTGAGGCAAATCAGTTCAGTAGACCCCGTCAAGCCGTGAACAGAAATTTCTCTGACATTAACCAGTTTAGAAGACCTCAAGAGATAATGAACAGAGGCTACAACCGATTTGAGGTGTTGAATAATTAATCAGAGTGTCCTAAATGCAACAACTTTGGGCACACAGCTGGAGAATGCAGGATTCGGTTCACAAGTGTTCCAGTAAAGAATGTACAAATTCCAAAATATCAGAAGACATGGAAAAGAAAAGAAGGTGATCTACAAGGAGAAGTATGTGGAATTGCTCCACAAGCACAGGATAAAAGGAATGGTTGGTATGTTGACAGTGGATGTTCTAAACATATGACAGGTGATAAGAACAGGTTTGTTGATCTGAAGAAGGAAAATGATGGATCAGTCACCTTTGGCAACAATAATGCTACAAAGATTCTAGGAAGAGGAACAATCAGTCTTGGAAGCAAAGATGCAATGGCAGAAAATGTTCTTCTAGTTGAAGACATGAAGCATAATTTGTTGAGTGTAAGTCATATGTGTGACCAAGGACATAACTTGCTCTTAATAGCCAAGACGTGTAAGATCAGAAGGGAAAAATCAGGCAGGCTAGTAGCTACGGCAACAAGAACTCCTCATAACATATATATCCTCGATGAAATAGAAGAAAGTTGCAACCTTGGAAAAGAAGATGAAAGTTGGTTGTGGCATAAAAGATTGGGCCACATTCACTTTGACAACCTAGTGAGGATCAGCAAGAAGAATGCAGTAAAAAAAATGCCCGAGATCTCAAAACCAGCTAATTCTTTATGCAAGCACTGTTAGCATGGGAAGCAGACAAAGGTAGAATTCAGAACGAAGGAGCATTCATCAACAAAGCCTTTGGAATTAGTTCATACGGACTTATGTGGACCAATGAGGACTAAAGGACTGGATGGTGAACTGTACTTCATGTTACTCATTGATGATTTCACATGAATGACCTGGGTATGCTTTCTCAATAAGAAGTCAGAAGCATTTGAATGTTTCAGAATTTTCAAGGAGATGGTTGAGAATGAAGTTGAAATGAAGATTAAGTGTCTAAGATCAGATAATGGAGGGGGATTCAATTTGAATGAGTTCTATAGTTATTGTGAAGAGAATGGAATTAGAAGACATTTTTCAGCAACGTATACTCCTCAGCAAAATGGAGTAGTAGAAAGGAAAAATAGAACGGTTCAAGAAATGGCTAGAACAATGCTGAATGACTCAAAAGTAAGTGATGTCTTCTGGGTACAAGCAATCCATACAGCAGTCTACACTTTGAATAGATGTCTTCTCAGAAGTAACAGTGATAAAACTCCATATGAGCTATGGAAAGGAAGACCTGCAAATGTTAAACACTTCAAGATATTTGGGAGTAAGTGCTACATTGAGCGGGAGGATAGACTTGCTAAGTTTGAATCTAGAGTTGATGATGGCATATTCCTTGGGTATTCAAGTCACAGTAAAGCATACAATTGCTTTAACCTAAGACTCAACAGAATGATAGAAAGCATCAACGTGAAAGTTGATGAACTTCCATCTTCAAGGGGGAAAAAGGGAAGTGAAGTCTTAGAAGAACCATTTGAGACTAAATACAAGAAGGAAAGTGATGATGATGAGGAAGAACCAATCGAAGGAAGTAATGGAGTAAGAAGTCATCAAGGGTCTCATACTCCATATAAGACTCTGAATAAGTGGTGTGAGAAGAATCATCAACCAGAATAGATCATTGGAAGCAAAAGTGCAGGAGTGGAAACAAGAAATAGAAAGCAGAGTCTAACTCCAGAACAAGGACACTTTTCCTTGTTATCTACAGTTGAGCCAAGTAGTTTTGAAGAAGCCAGCAATGATAAGTTCTGGGTCAAAGCAATGGAAGAAGAACTAGATCAAATCTAGAAGAATGAAACATGGGAACTGGTTCCAAGACCAAAAAACAAGAATGTGATCGACACAAAATGGATCTTTAGAAACAAGTTGAATGAAGAAGGATAGGTTACTAGGAACAAGGCTCGTCTCATGTGTAAAGGTTATTCCTAGGTTGAAGGAATTGACTTTGAAGAGAATTTTTCTCTAGTAGCCAGAATGGAGGCAATCAGGATGATATTGGCCTATGCATGTTCAAAGGAGATCAAGGTCTATCAGATGGATGTAAAGTCGGCTTTCCTAAATGGAGAATTGGAGGAAGAAGTCTACATAGAACAACCAGAAGGGTTTCAAATATCAGATGAAAAGGGATATGTTTGCAGGTTGAAGAAATAATTATATGGCCTTAAACAGGCTCCCAGAGCTTGGTATGCAAGATTGGACAAGTATTTGCAGAAGAAAGGATTCAGAAAAGGCAATGTAGATAGTAATCTATATATAAAGGTGGACAAGGAAAATATGATCATCATTGAAGTATATGTTGATGATATCATCTTTGGAAGTGATGATGATCAGTTAAGCAAAGAATTTTCTAAAGACATGCAGCATGAGTTTGAAATGTCCTTGCTCGGTGAGTTGTCATTCTTCTTAGGTCTTCAGATCTCACAACTTGATGAGGGTATTTTCATTTCACAGACGGAATATATCAAGGAAGTGTTGAAAAAATTCAGAATGGAAGATTGTAAACCTATGAGTACTCCGATGGTCACTGGTTGCAAGCTAAGTAAAGATGATGAGTCAAAGGAAGTAAATTAGAGGTAGTATAGATCGATGATAGGTAGCCTATTATATGTGACAACTTCGAGACCAGATATCATGCAAGCAGTTGGACAGGTTCCAAGATTTCAGTCATCCCCAAAGGAAAGTCATGTTCTGGCAGTAAAAAGAATCTTCAGATACTTAAAAGGGACAATGGGCTATGGACTTTGGTATCCAAAAGGAAACGAATTAACTCTTATAGCATATACAGATGCAGATTGGGCCGGTTGTGTCGACGACAGGAAAAGCACAAGTGGTGCAGCCTTTTACTTAGGTGATTGTTTGGTGTCATGGATGAGTAAGAAGCAGACTTCGGTAACTTTGTCTACAGCTGAAGCAGAATACATCGCAGCAGCAGCTTGTTGCACACAGGTTCTTTGGATGAAGCAAACCCTACAAGACATACAAGTTCATTATGAAGAACCTATTTCTATACTATGTGATAATACAAGTGCTATCAGCATTTCTAAGAATCCTGTAATGCACTCAAAGACAAAGCATATTCCAATTAAATATCATTTTCTATGGGAACATGTAACAGAGAAGCATGTCAAATTGGAATTTGTGGGGACTAAGGAACAGGTATCAGACATCTTTACGAAGCCTCTCCCAAGAGAAATTTTGAATATCTTAGAGATAGATTAGGTGTGATTCCAGCTCCAGTTTGATCGTTTCAGTGGAAAGTAGCAGGTCAGGGGGAGAGTGGTTGACAGGGGGAGTTACCCTTTTCCATTGATGTCAAAGGGGGAGAGAAAGTGACAAGGGGAGCAAGATGACAGGGGGAGTATGTTGGTTGCCATCAATGACAAAGGGGGAGACTGTTGAATGAAGTTGTCATTGATGTCAAATTTTGTATTTGGTTTGCTTTGATGAGGGAGTGATCAGGATGGAAATACTGAGCTCTAGTAGAAAAGGTTACTCAGCGGATGCAAAGGCTAAAAGGCTGCTTCTTCCTCTGTTGTACTTGTTGAGGCTGGTGTTTAAAGGCCAGATGCAAACTCCACTCTGGCTAAAGTATTTAAACTTTCTGCAAGCTGCTTATGCTGCTGCTTACCTTTTACTTTTATTTCTATTCTATCATATGAAAATGGAAAAGTGTTATTTATTGTGACCGTAATATTGATAATTTGTATCTCAAACTAACCATGATAGAGTAGTAAGGTGGGGGATGAAGGAGGATCCATAATAGTATAAATCATAGAAAAAAGGTCATGGTAGGATCAAGTGATGATGACAAAGAAAACTCTGGGGAGGAGGCAAGCTTAAACTCTCCCCCAGTGCCAGTGGAGTAGGATTACCTCGGCCAATTACTCTATAGCCCCTTACTGTTTCTAGCAAAAAGCTGGCAAGTAGTGCTAAGGCAGCCCACCTTCGTGATCAGAAAACAAGAATGGAAGATTGGCTCTACCATTGAGTAAATTAGGATAAATATATATACTTTATGTCTTATTTGAAGGTATAATAGCGCTTCTTTGTAGTGCCAACCAATGTCACGTCGCATGACTCTGGTTCTTGGGTCCATGATTGAATAAATAGATCTCTCCTCTTCCTTATTTTGCATGGCTTCCCTTTTATTTATGGTATATAAAGAAAGAGCCAGATTAACAGGATGGAAACCCCGTGGTGAGGAAGGACAGACCAACCACCTCCCCATGGAGATTAATGAAAGGAAATGGAACACCATTGGCAGTGGCAGTGCTTCAAAATACAAATCCAGGCTTGATAACAGGTACAACAAGCTTTCTTTCTACCAATCAGCTCTGTCCATTGAATTATGCCTCAAGATTTCGAGCTATTTGCTGTGGATCATATCAGAGTTCTACCAATCAGCTTCGTCCCTTGAAGTATGCTTTGAAGATGGTTCCTTTAGATGGAGACTACTCTTTTCTATTATCGTTTTCACCTGGAAACCCCAAAAGCTTAGAGGATGTTCATGGAAGAATGTAAGCTTCCTTATAGAGCAGTTTCAAATGCAGAGTTTGAGTGGACAACATCTTCTATAAGGTTCCCTTTGAGGAAGTCCCTGAGCTTGTTACAGGTCGTAGAACATTCTTGCAAAATGGCCATGCATTTGTTCCCATGAGCTAGGTGGTCTTTGCATAATTATGGAGTTGATTTGGCATCTACAGGATGTGTATTGTCTATCCCCCCTGAAACGATAATGAAAGAATCCCTAGAGCTCCTGATATTTAGCTAAGAAGAAAATCCCCAGAAGATTAAGTGTCATTTCCTTAAAATGAGGAAAGCCCCTTAGCCCCGGTTCATTTCCTTAAAATGAGGAAAACCCCTTAGTAAAGAAAAAAAAAGCCCCAGAAGAGTAAAGCTTCATTTCCTTAAAATGAGGAAAGTCGTTCTAGAAAGGTATGGTAAGCAAGTATAAATAAGAGGTCAATACACCTCATTTGATGATCAATTTTTTTGTGTGGAGAAGTCTAATGAGATAAGGCGAAGGTACAAGAGGAGCCTCTAGCTCATGGTGATGAAGTACATAGGAGAAGGGGTACGACAGAGTTTGGAACAATGTAGAGATCAACAGTGGTTCCGACAATGATTTGGCAGAGTGATTGAGTTAGTGGTTTGATGCAGTTTCCAGCAGTGGTCGTAGTTCAGATCCATCTTTATATTTAGGATAGTTTGGTGAAGTACTATAGGGGATCATAGTCTCCTTCAGGTTGGTGCCTGAAAACATATCAGGGCGGCAGGACAGGGCAAGGAGATTGTGAGTTGGTGCTCCCTTCCAGTTGGTGCTGGAGATTCAGGGAGTTGGTGCTTCCTTTGTGTTGGTGCACATAAACATTGAATGTATTCTTTTCATTAATAATATTAAAGAAGCATTCTGTGGTTTTTCCCATTTGGGTTTTCCACGTAAAAATATTGTGTCCTGTGCCTATATGTGATTGTGCTGTATGAATTGCAGTGATTTATTCAAGTTGATTTAAATAGTAGTAAATTTTGTTTAATACTGATTCCCCCCCCCCCTCTCAGTATTGGCTGAATATTCTAACAGGCGGAACCGCGGTAGAAGAACTCCAGCGATCGATATGTTTCCAACTTCCAAGTTCCGAAGGCAAAAAGCAGAAGACGGAAGGAAGAAGGAGAAATTGTGGAAAGCAGAAGGCAGAACACTGGAAAACTGAGAACAAATTAAAAGGCCAAAAGCAAATGGCCAAACCAATCTGGGCTGTAGATATAGTATGCACGGATGGATGTGATCAAGGTGGAAAAATAGAATGTGGGAGTTATAAGGTCCAAAATTTCGTCATTTCCTATTTGTGGGTTCCAAACTTCGGAAGACAAACATTCGACCCAAAATCATGTGAGACCTCTGCTTTCCATAGTGTGGAACACAACAATCAGAAATGATAAGTTCGTAATAAAAATTTATTTTTTCCGACCTCCGCTTTTTGCACAACGGAATGTGGAAATCGGAAATTTTGTTGTCCCGTATTTAATATTTATTATTTTCCCATTTCGCTTTCCATAGTGTGGAATGCGGAAATCGGAATAGTGAGTTTTATTTTGGAAATTTTTGTTTGAATCGGAGGGATGCGGAACTTTGATATTTTTTTGGTCTAAATAAATTTCTTTCCGACTTGTGTAATTGTTTTGTATCAACTCGTATAAAATAATAGATACTATGGGAAATTTATTTAATTGGAAAATGAGTTTTCCCATTTTCATGGAGTTTTGTTTGTATTTTTACTACTATTCTTGTTAGACATTTAGAAATAGTAGTCTCCCCACCCATTAGATTTCGAGTTTTCATAATGATGTCCATTTTTTATTTTTATTATTATGTGTTTGATACGCTTCGAAGGAGATTATATCTTACTGATTCTAACCACCCTTATTATATCCAGAACTATATATAGTATAAAGAGTGGTGTCCTACACTCAATTAAACAAATTTAAACACGGTTCTTTAAAAAAGTCTTAAACTTATTTACAGAAATTATGGAAGTGTTAAAACTATTTAGGCGAAACATTTTTAAATGCAAAATCACAATTGTACATAAAAAATATTTAAAATAAATTAGCGACTTGCCTGATTCTAATCCATTCATTCACGTCAATTGGCATATTGGCATATTTCCTAGTGAAAAAATATGTAATGTATTAGAGAAAGATGTTAAGACAAAATCTAGGACTAAAACCTTTAATCCAGAGACTAGCTGCATTCTTCATCATCATAGACAGGCTCCAAACTATCAATTGATGATATATAAACCTCATAATTTGGGATTTTAGTTTTTAAATTCATGCGGATATAAATGATGTAAGGATTTAGAATTATATGAATTTGAACGAATTGGAAGCAGTGGAACATGACAAACTCCAAATCCAATCGTCATCATTTGCAAAGTCAATCAATAAATAAAATCCAAAAAACATTATAACTCTTTCTATTGCCATCAATAGCCAAAAAACAAGCATTTACAGAAAAAACAAAGCCATCCCATTTCTAGGAAAACAAGCTTGCAGATCATACTGGAATTCTCCCTCAAAAGGAAACAAGACTAAACCAGAATGATTGGGAGTTCTTCATAAGTCTCAGAAAATATTCTTCCATGAAAACATAAAAAGTAACCATTAACAGTAGTAGTTTTCAAAACAAACAAAGAGTAAAACAAAGAATGAAATAATAACATGGTCAATCAAATAATTGTTCATGAGGCTCGAGCTTGATTCCTAGTCTCCTGGTGAACTCAGCCTGATTGTCCAAAATCCTGTGCAGGATGAGCATGATTTTGTCCTACTGAAGAAGAATTTCGCCATGGTGCTCGTCTTTTTCCACTAAAGTTTTTCCTAGGATAAACTTCTATGACCATTGCAGCTCCAGGGACTTTTGATACAGAGAGAGCCTTTCTCTGGACGTTCCAGGATCGGGGAGTAAATCCTTAAATTCATTTTTTATCTCCTCTAGTCGCAAGAAAATTCCTTCCAACTCCGACTCTCTCTCTCCGCATTTTGGATGTTGGCTTGCACTGACTCAGGAATCTCTTATTTATAAAGTTTGCTCTTTTCCAAAACCATTTTCTGGAAATGGAGGGGCAGACTCATAGGCTTTAGACCGCCATTCACTGGAGGGGAAGAAACAAAGCGGGAGTTCTTACAACGAGGCATGATAATAGGCGAGACAGTATTGGCAAAAGTCGAGAAAAAACATCTTAATCAAGAAGCTGATCGCTAATGTTGTAAAGAAATAGCATAAACATAACATTTTCATTATATGAATTTTGTAATATTATGATATGAAATTGGATTATTTCATTTAAGAAGCTCACTGCTGAACTGTCATTATATATAAATTTATGAAGAACAACATTTATATATCCGGCGATTCTACTGGAATTAAGGTTTAAGATAAATGAAAATGGACGTCATAGATCGCATCCCATAATCAAAATATTTGTTGTTTGGAGCACATGATATCGACAATCGCTATAATGATGAAGCAACAGAAGATTATTGTAGTCTTTATATGCAGTATGGCAAGGAAGCAAGGGTACTCATAAGAAAGATCAATGAAGTGACAAAAGTCAAGACCACATGCCACGAGATAGCTTGAGGCTGATAACACGTGAGGTTGACGGTCACTTTTGCGATTAATATGATGGCGTTATAGCAAAAAGGGGTGGCGTTATGATGATGTTAAGATATTTCAATACATTAAAGTGACCTTTTGCATCCTCCAAGAGATGAGGGAATTATACACAGATCACATTAATCCCAAGATATAGATATACTACATCTTGAGAATCTCAAACTCATAATAACATTTCGTAAGACTTAGTCAATAAATATGCAGGCCTCCTACTGAGGCAAATATCATTTCATTAGAGGAATTTTGAGGTCTAAAATGGGCCTCCTAAGGAAAATAATAAAATAATAGTTAAAACAATTAAATAATATTTTTTAATTTTGGAGGAAAAAAGAAAAAACTACTTTTTTTCATATTTTCGACATATCTCCTTGTGTTTTTACTCAAATTTCGAGCGGGAGAGCTTATCGTGTGCAAAATTAAATTCTGCCTCCAATGAGTATGCACACTGCACACTTTTGATGGACCCCACTACCCCCAAAAAAGAAACACCTTAAATCTGAGTAGCGGGGTCCGTCAAAAGTATGCAGTGTGGGTACTCGTTGGATGTCGAATTTAATTATGCATCCAACGAGCTCTCCCGCTTGAAATTTAAGTAAAAACACAGGGAAATATGTCGAAAATACGAACAAAAAAGAATTTTTTTATGACAAATATCTCAATTCAACCATTATGGTTGACTCATTTTATTGAAATTCTATTGGTTCTTGAATTCCAACTCACAAGAATTTATTGTTAGCAAGTTTTCTTATAAGGCCCATTTTAGACCCCAAATTTCCTCTAATGGGACCTCATTTATGGTTTTTTATGTGCATAAAACTCAACTCGTGAGCATCATTATTTCCCCTCTCATGGATGCCAAAGAAATAATTCCCAACATGGTGATATTAAAGTCCGGAATGGGAGATGGTAAGATAAGTTTGGAGTCCTATTGCTGATGCAGGGGCTATAGTTTCTTGAGTGACGTGGGATTGGTGGATGATCACACTCCAATTCCGATCCAGAGAAACAACTAAGTGGACTGCAACCAATTGCAGATATGAGAAAAGGCGCAAAAGCTATCTATGCCTAAACAAATAATTTAATGTTTCTACATTGTTAGGGCTTATCCAACATTTTGACTTGCAACTGGTGCTTCAGATTTTGAAATATGAAGGAATGAGCAATTTCACATTTGGTCATTTCATCTCTTGTTTTCTACCTTGCTTATATTATGAAAATATTGATGATTGAGGTATTTTGTTTTTTTTTTAGCTTGACCAACATTCTCATTGTGTATAAATCACGTATGTCTAGTCTTTTTACAATGAAAAATCAGTACCTTGATATTTAATAATGACTCAAAATCCACATTCTGCAGCACAGAAAGTTAATTGCGAACCTCTAACTTCCAATTTTCGCAGTTTGCACAGTGGAAAGAAGAAGTCAGCAAGAAAGAAATGAAAATTCCAGAATCCATGTAGGCCGAAGGCGAAAGTCGAGAATAGATTTCCTAAATGTAAATTTCAAAAGTTTTATATTGTTGAAAATTTAAATTCGTTAAATTATCGTGGACAAAGTTTCTTATATTTGAACTAAAAATGTATCAAAGTTCTGCATTCCTCAATCCGTACTTTGAAAAGTGGAAAGCAGAAGAAACAATTGTTGCGAAGAAAAACATCAAAGTTCCTATTTCCGCATTCCGTAGTGCAGAACTGGAAGTCGAAAAAATGAAAAAAAAAAAAAAAAACGTTTATTTTATATGTTTTATGTTACATGTTACATTTTAAATTAGGGTTTCTGGCTTCGGCATTCCGCATAGCGGAAAGTGGAAGTTGAAAAGAAATTTATTTGAACTAAAAGCGTATTGAAGTCCTACATTCCGCATTTCGTACTTTGAAAAGCGGAAGAAAAAAAATTGCAAAGAGAAACATAAAAGGTTTCATTTCCACATTATGTAGTGCAGAAACTGGAATTCGGAAAAATGAGAAAATTAAAAAAAGTGAAAAAGACTTTCCCGGCTTCTACATTTCGAACGGTGGAAAGCGGAGGTCGAAAATCACAGAAAGTTAATTGCAAACATGTAACTTCCGATTTTCACATTCGACACAACAGAAAGCAGAAGTCGGCAAGAAAGAAATGAAAATTCTGGAATCCACATAGGCGAAAGGAGGAAGTCGCGAATAGGTTTCCTAAATGTAAATTTCCTAAATGTTAATTTCAAAAGTTTTATATTGTTGAAAATTTAAATTCGTCAAATTATCGTGGACAAAGTTTCTTATATTTGAACTAAAAACGTATCAAAGTTTTGCATTCCACAATCTGTACTTTAGAAATCGGAAAGCGAAAGAAACAATTGTTGCGAAGACAAACATCAAAGTTCCTATTTTCGCATTTCGCAGAGCAAAAACTGGAAGCCGGAAAAATGAAAAATAAAAAAGTGTTTATTTTATATGTTATCTGTTATATGTTACATTTTAGTTTGGGGTTTCCAGCTTTTGCATTCCGCATTTGGTACTTCAGAAAGCGGAAGAAAAGAAAATACGAAGAAAAACATTAAAGGTCCAATTTCCGCAGTGCATTCCATAGACTTTCCTTGCTTCCGCATTTTGAATGGCGGAAAGCGGAGGTCGAAAATCACAGAAATTTAATTGCGAACATGTAAGTTCCTATTTCCGCATTCCGTAGTGTGGAAAGCGGAAGTCGGCAAGAAAGAAATGAAAATTGCGGAATCCGCATAGGCAGAAGGCAGAAGTCGGGAATAGATTTCCTAAATGTTAATTTCAAAAGTTTTATATTATTGAAAATTTAATTTCATCAAATTATCATGGACAAGGTTTCTTATATTTGAACTAAAAACGTATCGAAGTTCCACATTCCACATTTCTTACTTCAAAAAGTGGAAAGCGGGAGAAAAAAGTATGTGAAGAAAAACATCAAAGTTCCTATTTCCGCATTCCGCCGTGCGGAAACAGGAAGTCGAAAAAATGAGAAAAATAAAAAAGGGACGTAAACTTGTCCAGCTTCTGCATTCCGCATGACGGAAATCAGAATTCAAATTGTACGGAAAGTTAATTGCGAACATGTAACTTTCGACTTCGACATTGGCAAGAAATTTTTATTGACGAAAAATGAAAATTCTGGAATCCGCATAAGTGGAAGCCAGAAGTTGAGAATATATTTCCCCGATGAGTTGAAAAAAATGTATCTTCGCATTCCACACCACATAAAGCGGAATGCGGAAGGTGGAAGCGGCCACTGTTATAGTGGCCTTGCATCTTTAGGTTGAGTTCCTTACCTAAACCAAGTGCATCATAAAAACTGATGCCTATTATTTTATTGACATAGCATGAATATTACACCATTATGAAGCCACATAACCAATACAATTCACAATCATTTTTCAACAGAGCAGGAGTCATAGTCAATTAAAATAGTTCAAGGGTGTTTCACCATCTCATAAGAAACATTTTCATTTAGTGTAAAAATTGATACCTATCATTTTATTGACATAGCATGAGTATTGCAACATTATGAAGCCACATAACCAATACAAGTCACTGTCATTTTGCAATAGAGCAGGAGTCATAGTCAATTAAAAAAGAGCAAGGGTGTTTCACCATCTCATAAGAAAGATCTTCATTTAGCCTAAAAACTGATACCTATAATTGTATTGACATTTAAAACACCTCTTTAGACATATATCTATATACCACGAGTTAAATAGAATTGCGGAAATTTGAATACAGTGACATAACCTGTTTGTAAGGTCAAATAGGAGGCAAATTTTTTTCTACCACAATGAATATTCAAAACATTTAAGCAGACTGAAGGAATACCTGCAAATTTAACAAGGTGAGAAAACCTATGTAGGAAACTCTCTAGTGTAAATGAAGCACAGTAAAATCAATATAAGCAAAACAAACACAAACAGTAAGAAATAGCGGTTCCCTGGAGGGTTGTTTATATGTGCAAAGCAAAGGCGGTGCATCACAAATGTGGATAATAAAGATTTTGCAGATCGTCATAAGGTGAGCCAAAATTAAGATATAGGCCCATGTTTGAATCAAATGACAAGGTTTCTTGCATTAATGGAGCAACAATGCATTGATGAACCATTAATGTGGATGAAGGGACATGGAAAAAGTGTATTTCATCGACCGAAGAAGCAGTGAAACAAAATGACGACGACGAAATTGACCCCACAAACTGTGAGCCTAAAGCCACAAAATCCGTTGAGAAAATCTTAGCCTAAACCCACAAAAATGATTGGACTAAAACTTTTGCAAAATCCTGGGAAGCTATGTCGAATTGAGAGAAATGATCTGCAGTGAAGGACAGTGAAACCCTGCACAAAAAAATATGCCAGGACCAGTTGTTTAGGGAAACAGATAGAATTCTAGTGAAAACATGCAGGCCACCTGTTAGAAAAACAACTAGTGGGAAAAAGGATCCGCAACTAGCAATCAATCCATCAAGTCCATCAAGCCATTCATGCGCAGCACCAATTGCAACACAGAGGACACCCGTGCTTTGTGGCACAGAAGTTCCAGGATTGAGATTGTAGAATTGGGGACCCAACTGAAGTGGAGTAAAAAAAACCAAAATTAATCAGTATACGTGCATGAAAAAAAAAGTAAGGACAATCAATCCATCTTGCATAGAAGCAGCTGTAACAGGTGGCCATGTAATGCCATCTGTCACATGTTGAACAACACTTGTTGAGTCACCATTCTGTAAGCCATCATGACAGGTGTCAGAATGCGAGTGGACAGGGAGACGAGGAATCTTTTGAGACTGCATCTCCATAGTGAAAATGCCTTCGGCGTAAAAATCATCTTTAAATATAATTTTAATAAAAATATATAAAAAATGTAAAAATATAATTAATTTATAAATATTAATGATATATTTATTTTTATTTACAAAATATTTAACCAAAATCATTCTTAAATATAACTTTCATAAAATCTAATTAAAATAATATTTATACCCAGATGCAAGTGGCACTCTTTGTCATAGGATGCGTGGGAGCAACAAACCAGAGGCATAGTTGTCCCCCAACACAAATTCTTCGAAGGCTCATCATAATTCCATCAATGCATACAGTACCCCATATCCCGAGCAGTAGGGTTACTCAAGGTTGCGTCCTTGATTCTTGATGGGAGGTGACACTCCTGACGTCATGTCATCATGGGATCTCATGCACAGGATTATGGCCACTCCCGCAAGGAATGCACAACTCATATGTCACTGCATGTTTAATATTGCCTTGGTGTGTGGTATTTCCTATTTCATTCCCTCTCCTTTGAGCATGATTGTGGATTTCGTCAGCACCCCTACATTCCTAGAGAGCGTGGACAATGCTAGATTCATTCGTCAGGTTTCTTCTTTCACTGCCAACCTCAATTCTCAGAGTATGCTCCCTTCTGCACCTCCAATCCATATAAATATGTCCTGCACACTGTGAGCCACCCCTCGGCGTGGGTGTGCAGGCCGAGGGAATACCAATGAGTGTGCCAAGACCCTCTCTGCAATTGTCAATACATGCAACTTTGATGTGGAAATTCTTAATCACCCGCGTCAGCTCATGAATGACTAGGAGGATGAACTCCTGGACTCCCAGTCCATGGTCAACAAAATAGTTTTGCGTAGTAGACACAATTCCTGGGTGATGTTAACACCAAAAATTGTCCACATAGCTCTCTATGGTCCCAACCATAATTATACATCATAGTCCCACCATTATTCCCTCAATTTTGACCTTCACAATTAAATTCCACCAAAAATGGTCCAAAACATTATCATTCCTTCCCCCATAAATACAAGGAAGTTGAGCATTTAATGCCCAATAACCCAACTCTCTCCAAAAAGGACCAAAAAAACCTAAAATGAGAATGGGTCAAAATCCATGGACAAATACCATGCACAGTAAAATACCACGGGTCATTACCATGGGTCATAAAACCTTGGATCATCCTATAAATACATAGTGAAGGTCTCCCCACAAACATTACATTCCTTAACTTTTTGGCATTCCTTAAATTTTTGAGAAATTTTTTGTCCATCATATCATTTCGCCGCACTATCCTACGTTGCACGTCTAGTTATCTTCATGTAACCCTTAATCCCTTTTTAGGTGAAAACCCTTTGTTGGAGATAAACGAAGACCAAGATAGTGGGAGCCTATGGACCATTTCCTCAAATGGCTGTAGTGGCCCATTTTAAAAAAAAAATTGTTATTTTATTGCATTAGTTAGATGAAAATATAAATTTATTGTTATTGCTTGTTGTAAGTCGAGGTTGAGAAATCCCTTGCACCATGGATTCTCCCCTTAAATCTGGCTGATATAGGGTAGGTGTTTTTGCATGTAGTAGGGGAGAAATCCCCACTACACGTGGTGAAGAACCTAAGGGCTAGGCTTCTTCTTTGTCAAACGAGCTCTCAAGACGATCCTTTAGCATATTCCATGGTTCCACCTAGCGCTCCAATTGATACGGAGCAAAGACCACCTCCCCCTCCAGCGAATTTCACTACTACTCAATAGAGCAAAGCAGTGGCCACTATTGCCTTGCTTACAGGAAGACAAGGCCTCTTCTGGTCAAGAAAAGTCCCTCAACACCAGCGCATCGAGCAGTGAAGAAGAAACCAATAGTGACTCCAAAATCCCTGGCCAAGATGGAGGCCATACTACTGCCACCCAATGGGCTTCCCCCATTGGTAGTAGACCAAAAATGTACTTGCAGATTGGCTTCGGCTTTGGTGTACCCATCGAGGAGGAGACCACTACCAAGCACCGAGTACAGGTTCCTAGGGTCTTCTTTTTTTATTTCATGGTCATTATGGGTTTAGTTTCTTTAGTTTTTTGTAGCTACAGAGCACTGCTTTGTTGTTTAAACATTGTTTATACTGTTATTAGTATGATGTATTTTCCCTATAGGGAGGATCTTTTTTATGTTAAGAACATGATTTCTCGAGATGGATAAACTCCCACCTTTACTCTACTTTTTTCAGTCCACATAATTGTCATTCTGGCTTATATTGTTGTGTGTACTATTATTATGATTAAATAAAATAAACTCTACACTTAAAATAATAAAATTAAAATAATATGTATAAATGTAAGAAAACTTTCAAATTCCAAATGTAGTAGTTTAGCTAAAATAAAAATTAAAAAATATGAAACAATAAAACATGTAATTAAACATCATTTAAAAAAATGATTAATTTTTATGTGAAGTAGTTAGATTGTATTCTTTTACTATAAAATCACATATACTCTCCCTCCTTTCCTATTCTAAAATTAAAAATGATTTGCAGCATTGACATTGTGAAATTGTTTATTTTTCCCATTTTCTAATTTGAACAAGAGCCACGTGGTGGCAATGTTCCCGACATTGTCACATGTTGTTGTAGGTTAACTTCAAAGTTTCATAAAGATTAGCATCCTTACCTGTATCTAATCCTTCCATGATCAACAACAAATAAACAAAAACGGTTTGTTTTATATATATAATTTTTTTAGGTTTTATTTAAACTTTAACAATGTAAATAGGTTATATTCCCAACATCCAGATTCCTTGCAGATATTCTGCATTGATTCTACTATCAAAGTTGTCTAAGGCTTCTAGGAATAGGCAGAAAAACTACCCACAACATTTAGGTCATCACGATACAAAAAAATCTCATAGACACTCCTACTAAAAATCCTAAAATCAACACTACTGAACTAGCGCACATAGTTGGCCCTCAAAATAGCGCATTCTTAAAGCTTCTTAAAAATCCAAATCCTCCGCCAACATGAAATCCCATCACCCAATTTCGATGCAAAGCAATAGGAACCTGAAAACAAACTTAGGGAAAACAACCCTATATTGCAAATATCAAGAAGGAGAAAAAAAATAGCAGCCTGCATATCAAACAAACCTAAAGTGTCTTGACAACAATAGTGAGGCGGGTGCTCGACTTGACAGTAGCAGTACCATTCTCTTCTATCTAGCATTTGAAAACATAGCCAAACCCACCTCCACCTAGAACACTCTCTGCCCTAAAATTCCTGGTGGTAGATTTCAGCTCATTGAATGTGAATTTCAACAAATGGGATGATATTCTTAATTGCTCCTCTATCCTAGGAGTAGTTGGAATGCTCTCTGTACTGGCAGTGCTAATCGAAGGACCTATCTAGGAAGTTGGCAATGGTTTTCCATTATCATTGAGATTTTTAGTTTCAGCTGTGCATCAATGTGTCGTACAAAAAAAACCCATCTATCAGTCAGCTTCTAAAGAATTCAAAAATCCCAATTGTATTGTAGATCATTCAAGACAATTTAAAATAATTGCAGATCATTCAAAACAATTTAAAATATTTTCTCTTCCATCAACCAAAATGATCAAAAAAATTTAAAATATTTTCTCATCCATCAACCAAACAAGCAAATTTACTTTGATACATATAAGAATTAACGATCCCTCTATTTTCCATTTTGTTTTTGTTTTCTTTGCTCACGGAAGGCACTCAACCAGTATGTCATTTTGTAAAATGAATTTAAAAAACATTTGTTTTCTTTCATTTCTATAAAACCATTTTAAATACATCATTTATAATTATGCTGGAAGAATAGGTTGCAAAGCGCACTTAAATGCCGGTCATTTTCTAAAATACAAAGCTACATAAAATACTAAATTACATGATAGTGTTGTCATGCTACAGGGTAGCGATGGTGAGTCCAACTTCCCGATCAAAGCTTGAATAGTTGCATCCCTGTATAGGGGTTTGAATTTGTGAAACATTTTTGTTTTAGTGTAATGTTTTTGTGAAACAAACAATCTAATATATAATAAAATTTCTAGGAATCTTCATGAGAAGTTACAATAACCGTGATTTTCACAGTAAAGTTACTGTGGAATTGGTAATTCTGTGGAATTAGCAATTCTCTGCATGATGCTATTTTGGCAGAAATGACCTTGGATCATGGCTAGTTTCTATCTTTCCACGATTAAGAGCCCTTTCCAGTACAATTTCAATTATTTAGCCTTTGGGTGGTACCTTTCCCAGAAAAGCAATTTAGTTCGTAATTGCTCAAACAAGTTTATTAAACCCTCTTCATCCCACACGCGATCCCACCCCAACCAAACCCCACCTTAGGTTTCGTTGAGATTCTTCACTGCTCATAACAAGAAAATTATAAGCTCATTACCAAGGATGAGAGAGTCGTGAAGGCTAATAACTGGTTAAAAGTGTACTCCCAACCAAAAAAAATAAAAAGTGCTATATTTTGTTTAACATACACATTCAAACTTCAAAGGTGGTTTCCATTTTACAGGTTGGCTCATTTTTAAAACAGGAGCATAGTATTGGTGTTACAAAGAAGGAATCAAAGAAAAGGAAGTACCCTATTGAGACACTGGACTCTAATTTTCTGCAGGAGATACAGAGTAACAGTATGGATATTGATAAGAACAACACTGGATTGACAAATCCAGAACCAGAGAGAGAGGAGAACCAGACTACTGATACACTTAAAGCCAATATCCTTCATGAGGCACACACAAAGATTAACACTCTGGATGAGGATAAGAATAACATTGCTCCATTCCATGACGAGGAGCAAAATGGAAGTGAATTTAAAACTGGCATGTCTTCATTGCTTTCTCAACTGGGAAGCACTGAGGGTATTGAAAGAACAAAGACTGGGGTGGGAAAGAAAATCAAGATCCTGTACACTACAAAAGAAGTTTGTCAGGAGAACTTGAAATTAAGAAACTAGAAATTCCTCCTAGTAAGCTGCTCGAAATGATTAACTAAAAAAAAGTAATACATTCGTATCAACTTGGGAAGCAATTATCTTTTAAGTAGTCTTCAAGTTTAAGTATAGAGTGTGTTGTAGATTACCCTACTAAACTCCGTCTCTAGGCTTTAGAGCTGGTTAATACACCTAGGGGTACTTCTCCCTCAAGTTCTGAATTACTTGAGCCATCGAGTGATGGTGTCTATATCTCCCTCTGGTGACCCGTCACCTAGTGACATGAGTAATTCAAAAGTACCCCTAAGTGTATTAACCAGCTTTAAAGCCTTGACACGGATTTCAGCTGGGTAATATGCGACACCCCTTATACCATCACCTAGATGAAAATCCCCCTTTGATAACCTAACACCCACAGAAAAAACCTCCATAGACCAACATTCAAATGATACAATGCAGCTTATATCCTCCATGGATTCATAATCTAGGAAGACAACAGCTACAGATTTTACCCGAGGATATCTGAAGTCAATTTTTTAGTGATTTATTTATTCATTTGCATATAGTTTTTCCACAAAGAATTAGAGTCTTCATGAAATTCCATCCCTTAAATTTGATATAACACATTGTTTGAAATTCCAATTTCAGTCAGATAATTTATTCGTTTAGTACATGAAATAGAATACAAATTGGGTTTCTATTGAAGTTGGGATAATGTCCAGAAAATAAATCAGGCAAGAGGAGATGATCTTATTAATATTTCTGGCTTAAGCACTCTTGAAGAATATATTGTTTATTCATTTGAATTGGCATGAAAAAGAGTTTTAACTAAGTTAAAATATAAAATATATTATTTGCCTCAGAATTGCAGTAAACAAGAACCTGATTTCCCATTATTCTTCTCTATTTCGTACATCCACTTACAATTTCCTTGGACGATGCAAGGCCAAATTGGACACCTGTCAAATCCGCCTGTGGAAACCGGGCGGCTTCTTCCATCGTGCCAGTAAACGAAGTGACCGACTTCTTCACTCACTGGTATTCCAGTAACATCATGTGAGTAAGCAAGCAAGCAACTGGTATTCCTCGTCTTCTAAGTCCGTAGGTGAAAAGCAAGCAACCAAACAACGAAGCCAGCAGAACAGAAAAAGAAAATGAAGATTATGTGCCACAAACAGGAGAGGTGGTTGCCGCGTGGCAGTTGATATGCGCGTGACTTGAAGTGTGTTGTGGGCGGCGTTGCAATTGAATCAACAAAGTCTCGGCACAGTGGTTTTGGTTGTTTGTAGACCGTAGCTGTAGCTATCTTTTATATAAAATATTGTGATGAAAGTATAAAGGATAAATGCGCCAATGAATGAATGAAAGCTCAAAGTTCAAAGGGCTTTGGATTTTCTATACCGATGTCAAACTTTGTAGTTTCCATTAAAGAGAATATATAATAACATGGAGAATTCAAGAAACAGTCCAAATTTACAATAATAGAATCCATAATGTGAAATATTAAACCAATTTGATGGATTTTTATTTTGGTTAGTGACTTCAATGTTGGGCTTCACCACATGATTCGTAATATGAAGCATAATGATCTCATGACAGAAGATACCATCCTTGTCGTTCATTCTTTCTCTTTCTTCCTCGATGTGATCCACGACGGGAAGGCCCATGGTAAGCTCTCAAGTATGGTTGCTTGTTGATCGAGTTTGTATATATATTTTGGATTTGATTGACGGGGTTAATAAGATTAATCTACCAAGTCTATAGTAAGAATTCATTTAAAATAATAAATAAAATCAATGTTAAAAACTAGACAGAATAAGGATCAAACACACCTGCCTTCGTCTGCCATTTCAAATCTGTGCATGAGCTGCATGCAAAGGCATGGTAGCACGAAGAAAATGCTCGCAAAGAGGTGCATGCAAATAGCCACACTGCCACTGCAAATGTACAGCTCCATGAACGAGCTTCGAGGTTGTCAGAGTGAACTATTTTGTATTAATCAAACCAACTGCCACTGTGAATACCATTAACTCAAACTAAGCATTTTCCAATGCCACTGCTTACGTTATCACGCCACTGGGTCTTGGGGCACAAAGACCCTAGCAAACGTCACCTGCAAAAGGCCAATAGAAATTAAGTTAAATCAATATTTAAATAATTCAAAAAAAAATTAATCAAACTATATTAAAAACATTTGAAAACTAAAAAAATTAAATATGCCTTTCAAATTAATTGACCAAACCGATTCATATATATTCCCGGTCAAGAACATAACAATGGATTATTGTTGGTTTGACTTACAATTGTTAGATTATATTTTTTTTAATTATTTGGTAGTGGTTATATTATGAAATGGTTTGTTTTCCGTTCTCTTATTTGATAAGAGGGTTCACAAGTCATATAGAGGTGGAAAAATGTTTTTGATTTTCATATAGGTAAATATTTATTTATAATAATTTAATAAAAATTGTTATTAAATATCTAATTTTATTTTAAATAAAAAAATCTAACACTTCCGAAAGCATCATGGATGACGTCCTTATGTTCGACCCAAGGACACCATTTTTATTAAATATCTATTCATAGTAACTCAATATGAACTCTTTAATGAGAGGACGTTATTAAATATCTATCATAGTAACTCAATAGGAAATCTCTAATGAGAGGGCTTTATTGCTTCGTGGGAGGATGTATCACTACCCTAGCCTAGCGATGTTTTTTTATCATATATATATATATATATATATAGTTTTATAATCATAACAAATTTTAAAGAAAATTTTATTATTTAATAAAAATTGAAAACAAAATAAAATATTAGGTTATTATTAATATAAGCTTTTATAAATATCATTTTTTTGGTTCATTTGGTTAAGGTGTGGGTCTTGTTTGTAAGGCGATCTAGGTTCAATTCTTCTTAGGGGTAAGCTAGTTGGGATGAGATACCCAAAATCCAAACAATTAAGGGTTGGTGTGGCCAAGGACGAGTGTGATCCTCGGGTGATTTTGACGACTTCGATGCCCTTAGGTCATGGTTTCTTAAACAAAAAATCACTTCTGCAAGTCGGGGAGATTATAGGAAACAAAAAAAGTGTCAGTACATGTTATGTATGCCTTGCATACTGCTGTAAAAGTTAAAAAAAAATAGAGAAACTAAAGTCCCCATTTTTCCAAGTCATAAAAACTGAAACTGTACAAAAACATAGAGTTGTTTTCCTGTAGTATTAAAAAATCTGCCTGAAATTCATGTTCTTGTTTTGATCCATTGAAACTGGAAAGGAAAGACTGGAATAATTGTCAAAAAACCGCATTTTTAACTGAAGTGGCTGACTGTTCAAGAGGTGTTGACAAAGGGATTCATATATACAAATGACCTATGGTAGAACACATTTACTTTTGCATCCCTTGTTTCCAAAAATTTCCATGTGCCATGCTCAAGCTTCAGTCCTTCTTTGGATAGACGATCTGCATTAGAGTTCATTTCTATGTAAACATGACAGCAATAAATGTGGTCAAAGTTTGTCAAAAGTCTGATAAATTCTTCAAAGAGTGAATTGAGAGCAAGGTTTCTGCATCATTGGACTGTATTCACCCAATTGATAATCACTAGTGAATCCTCGAAAATCTGGATCTTTCTACAGTTTTTTTCCAAGGCGAAGCAAAGAAGGAGTTTCAGATCCATGAGCTCTACAAAATTGTTGGTTCCGACCCCTAGGCCCATTTGGATCTGAAAGTGGTCGTTTTGATTAAGAAAAAGAAGGGCACCACCCCCACAATTGTGGGCTTGAGAGGCCCCATAAAAAAATGCCAATGGAATTGAATTATCAATGTGTTCTTCTGTGACTATCCTTACTGTCGTCGCGTCCTTGGTTTGTGGGAAGTAGGATAGAATATCGAGGCCCTGTTTCGCTATAGCTTCAGGTGATGAGGCTTTTTCCTGAAAAATTGCAGCATTTCGAGCTAGCAGATTCCCCAGGTATGGAGCAGAGGAAGCGCTTTAATGTGTGCCAAGTGTAAAGAGGTGGACCAAGTTTTCCAAGCATCATCAAGGGATTTTCCACTCCAATCAAATCTGATTTTTAGCATGGTTCTTGAATGCAACCAAGCGTGAGATGCAAACATGCAATTGAAGAAAAGATGTTTGGCATTTTCTTCGTTATTTTTGCCAATAGTGCACCATCGAGGCCCTTCTAGGGATATTTTCTGCATTCTATCCCAAGTTGGGATTCTATTAGCGAGGGCACACCACATGAAAAATTTTGCCTTCAAAGGACATTTAAGTTTCCAAAGCCCGGGTTGCCACCATTGTGGATCAGCTTGGAAAGAAGTGACAGGGTATAACTTCCAGGAGCAGCATGTTCCCAAACTAGCTCATCTTGTGAATTTGTTAGCCTAATATGAGAAGCACGGAGGGCTGAAATATACATGTTCCAAATTAGAGACCATTGAACCGGGATCTCAAGCTCCCTGCTTTCCATCCACCCCTAATGCCATAGTTAAGTAATTGCAGGGTCAACAATATGATTTAGATGAAAGAGGCCTTTGTGTTGAAGCATCTGAATGAGCTGATGAGGAAGGAGGTGGTTAAGCTGGCTACCAAGACAAGGGTCTGCTCCAATTCTAACTCTTGTCCCTTTACTGACCTTCCAAGATAAAACACTATGAATAAGTGGAAAGGCATTGCAAACTGCCTTCCAAATAATTGAGCCAGACGGAGGAGCAATGAAGACCAAGTTTCTAATCCAATCCCACAAAGGAAACAGACTTATGTACTTATGAAAAACAACCTCCGTCCATAGACTTTTTGTTGTGATAAGCCTCCAACTAGCTTTAGCGGCTAGTGCTTTGGAAAACATACTAGTGTTTTTGAGTCCCCACCCACCCAAGGATTTAAGTCTAGCAATTTGATCACATTTTACCCAAGGAAGGACTTTTTGTTCCTTATTTCTTGTCCATAGGAATCTTGAGCAATTTTTTCGTGACTTTTCCAGAATGGATTTTGGAATCCAAGCTAAAGCCATCTAATAGACAAGGATGGATTCAAGAATAGACTTTCCCATAATTATTCTTCCCACTCTCAAGAGCCATCTATTACACCAATTATTTACTCTACGTTATAGTTTTGCCAATAGCCAGTATTAATTCTTGCACATGATCTAGGAACTAGGAATCAAAATCATCAAAGAATTATTAACAAATACTCATGAATTGGAAAAATAACTGGAACCAGAAATGGTTTCCTCTCTGTATATTAATAAACAAATAAAAGGTTACAATTCCATGCTGTGCAATGGCTTAACTCCATGAAGAATTCGAATACCTAAGGAGACAATTCGAATTCAGTGAGTGAGTCTAGCTTAACTGACTCTTTGCCATGCAATCTCACTCAGTTAACCACTTGAACAAAACCCTAATTGACTCACCAAAATCTAACTGAAGTCGGAGTGCAATAAATGACTGAATCTCAACTGAAGGAGATCAAACATATGTCATAGCAAACCAACCATCAAGTGCTAGTGCTGCATGACTCCAATGAACCCCGATGATGTTAACTGAAGCTGAACTGACCATCAGAAGTTGGTGGAGGTGCCTTTTTGACTCCAGTTCATTAAATAATCATTAAATAATATATTTAATGAATGGAGGCACCTTAACTGACTGTAACTGACTGGTTGAACTGATTGTAACCACCAGTTAGCAATTAGGTGCATTAATATCACTCAGATCACCCCCGGAGTGCTCCAGTTAGCCTCCTTGACTGTAGGAGAAGGCTAAGTTAGCATCCTTGACTATAGGTAGGCGTGGGTGTGACTGGATGATGGCAATTTATGCTCCACTAATGTCAATTAAACTTAGGATAGTGGTTTAACTAGGCCAATTTGACCAAAAGAGTGTGTATGATGGTAAATGTCTCCAACACCCCCCCTTAAGCTATACTCAGGAAGAGTTAGAAAACATAGATGCATAAAATGCTAGGCCCCTGGAAACTAAGGCCATAGGTCACCCTGTACAATGAAGTAACTGCTTAATATAACCAAGGAAACGGAGAAAACCTCATGGGAAAAATACCCCCCCTCAAACTAAGCAGTAAATCAAGAATTGGTTCTTCTATGCAGCACCATCCTGAGACTATGCATGTGAACCTCTGAATCCAAACTAAATGAATATGTCTGGAGGAATCTTCCACTTTGGAAGAAGAACAATGCACTCAACTGAATCAAAAATATAAACAGCTGCACGGTGAAAACTGGACCCATGTATAGCAACTGAAATCATCTGAAGAGAGAGCAAAGGTTCTTGAGGATTCAAACCATGTGTGGAACACTCAAGAAACTGATATTTTGCAGCCTTGAACAGAAAACCATGAGTGGTAAAATCAGCCCCAATTTTTAGGAGCAAGTGTCCAGGGGGATGCAGAATGTCTTCCTCTTTACTAGTTCTGTGAGGAGATGAGCTTGTGACCAAAGGTAGAGAGTCCCTGGGACTCTGGAGAGCGAATGCTTGAGCTCCATAATCTGATATAGCTTCAGAAATATCTAATGATTCACAAAATAAAATATCAGCAACCTCATAAGAGGAAACTAACACCAAATCCTCAGCAACAAAATTGAAGAAGAACTGCGGTTCTTGATTTTTCACACCGGAATTGGTGAGAGCAGCTACAAGCATGGCTGAAAGATCTTGAATTTTAAAATATGAACAAAATAATATCAAATTAGAATGTATATCAGATCTAAATAAGTTCACAACAGATCCAAAACTGTGAAATGAAATCAAATCCCCAGCAGCAGTTTTGTAGGAGACTTGCGGTACTTGTTTCTTCACACCGTTGATGAGAACAGCTACAAGCAGTACTGAGGGTTTATGAACCTGAAATTTTGAACCAATAAATATCAGATCAGATCCAAATAAGATCATATCAGATCCAATAAGGTTCATATCAGATCCAAAATTATGGTCAACTAAGACGGTAGATGCACAGTTTTCTTCTTCTTCAAAATTCTGAATTTTGGTGCATGCAATCCTGCAGGATTTTGCTGGAAGATCTAGATCATGGGGAGTGAATGTGTCACTCTTATAATATGATATTTCTTCCAAAATATCCAAGTTTTTACATATTTGCACACCAGCAGCAACATTAGAGGGAGAAAAATCAAATTTCTCTTCACTTTCGGAAGCAATTACTGGTAAATTTTGCACAGAATTCAAAGGAAAATCATCGTTGAATGTTTGCATGGAAGTGCAGCAATGTTTTTCTTCAATATCAGAGATTCGAATGTCTTCTTCTGTTTCATCAATATGAGAAGATGAGATATCAGAGATCTCATGAACTTATAGAGCATCAGGAGAAGGAGTCACTTCATGGAGAGTTTCTTCAATTCGAATTGAATGTGTAGAAGATTCTGCTTCATCTTCATCTTGAACAACTTCATCAGAGAGAGTAGAGGCTGAGAGTTTTGAGTGAAGAACTCTTGTGGTGCTGGCTGTGATTTCCAAAGTACTATTGTGATCCTCATTGTGCTTGCCAAAGGTTCTGTCCAATATTTTCCATACTTCCTTTGGGTATTCAACAGCCAAGCCTAAGGTAGTACAAGCTATCAAAAAGGGCCAGACATATTGTTCCAACAGCTCTATCACTATCATTTAGCCAGTCATTCTCATTCTCGTAATTCTCTCTTCCAATTCCAATAGACACCTCATAGAGACCTCATCTCTTCAGAGATGCAATCATCTTCAACTTCCATTCCAAATAGCTTATGAATGGGGTGAGAAGAGGGATTGATGAGTCCATTTGAAGTTGTACCTGTTAAGACCTGCAAATCAAAACAAAAGGGGCACCGTAAGGTCATACAGCCTGTACATTTAGGCTTTCATCACACCCAGCATAGTCAATCAAGCAAGCTTGATCAACAAGTTCTTTACTTGGGGTATTAAGTGGTAAGCCTTGGCTTCTGGTGCAGTGCTGGAATTTTGAGCTATTGCTCACTTCTCATGGAGAAATCTGGCAAAAATCTTGTTCTTGAGAGATTGTTCTTCGTCCCGCCGTAAGCTCTGATACCATATTAATTCTTGCACATGATCTAGGAACTAGGAATCAAAATCATCAAAGAATTATTAACAAATACTCATGAATTGGAAAAATAACTGGAACTAGAAATGGTTTCTTCTTTGTATATTAATAAACAAATAAAAGGTTACAATTCCATGCTGAGCAATGGCTTAACTCCATGAAGAATTAGAATACCTAAGGAGACAATTCGAATTCAATGAGTGAGTCTAGCTTAACTGACTCTTTGCCATGCAATCTCACTCAGTTAACCACTTGACCAAAACCCTAATTGACTCACCAAACCCTAACTAAAGTCGGAGTGCAATAAATGACTGAATCTCAACTAAAGGAGATCAAACATATGTCATAGCAAACCAACCATCAAGTGCTAGTGCTGCATGACTCCAATGAACCCCGATGAGGTTAACTGAAGCTGAACTGACCATCAGAAGTTGGTGGAGGTGCCTTGTTGACTCCAGTTCATTAAATAATAATAAATAATCATTAAATAATCATTAAATAATATATTTAATGAATGGAGGCGCCTTAACTGACTATAACTGACTGGTTGAACTGATTGTAACCACCAGTTAGCAATTAGGTGCATTAATATCACTCAGATCACCCCTAGAGTGCTCCAGTTAGCCTCCTTGACTGTAGGAGAAGGCTAAGTTAGCCTCCTTGACTGTACGTAGGTGTGGGTGTGACTGGATGATGGCAATTAATGCTCCACTGATGTCAATTAAACTTAGGATAGTGGTTTAACTAGGCCAATTTGACCAAAAGAGTGTGTATGATGGTAAATGTCTCCAACAGCCAATTCCAATCTTCCTTCTTATAACAGTTTGGTTATATATATATATATATATATATATATATATATATATATATATTATAGCAAAACATTACACTAATGATGATCTCGTTACTTTTATATAAATGATTCTAATCGATAAGTATAAGTGAACTTTTTGAAGTTATCCTTTTATTAAATTGTCGTAACTAAAAAAATGTATTATACTAAATTTTCTGAAGACTTATACTTAGCCTCAACTACAAGTGACACATTTATACAACAAGCTATGAGGCACGAACATGCTTCTAGAGAGATTTGAAGATCAATGAAAGAATAACAATGCCTTGCTTTACTAACCAAGCAAGTCCTAGTTGATGATGGTCGAATATATCTTTATTACACCAAGCACAATTTTCAATAACAACTAACAAAGTTTGCACCAATGTTAATGACCAAGAAACTTCTCAATGTGGCTTTAAATAGATTATCAACCAATGTTAAATAACATCCACAACATTGTCCCATGCCCTACGACTCATTAATATGATGTTGTTACGTGGCGCCACTTTGGAATACCATAAATTCTATATGTTTTTCCATATTGTAGATATATTAGTAGGACGTATTGTTATTGTTGTAACTATTTTTACCTCCACAATTATAGTTGTAATAATATAGGTGCATTGCTTACTTAGTATTTTTCTCAACTAGTAGTTACAAAGGTTCAAAGATTCAAAATAAGATATAGAATTAATAGATTGTACCACATTGGTCACACAATTCATATTGTGATTTATTTATATATAGTGATTTTATTATCTTAATTAATTGACATTAAATTATTATTCTAAATTTGTAAGTATTTGGACGTCACAGTTAACAAATACACCAAGGAGAGTTTTATAGTAGTCAACATTGTTCCCATTCCTTTCTCCGCTCTCATTTTTGCAGGGACGTAATTATTTTTCGTTTTTGCAGTGAGGTAATATGAAATGAATAGGACCTAGTTTCCCTCAGTTTGGTTCCTCTTCCAGCACCAGATAGAGCTACAAGTTCCAGAAGCATATTAAAAAACATCCAAATCAATAGAGGTACTACAACAGAGCCAAACCTGCCTGCTTCAAGTGGTTCAATAGTAAGCTACACTCTTTTCTTTCTCCATCTTTACAACAAATTGAATTCTTAAGATTTGTCTTCTATACTACAAAAAAACAAAAAAAACAATAGCGATTTTAAACAACAAAAAGTACAAATATGTATCTAGGACTGCAAAATACAATAGAAAATATGGAAAGACATGAGATGCAACTCTGATATCTTTTGGGCTTCGCTCTACTAATGCAGATCAAACATTGAGTTTATGTCAATCCGGGTTGGTAGACTTAGAGGCATATCCAAGTATAAGGACTCAAAGCTAGACTTGACTTGGAAATCTAGTTATCTAAGAAATAAGCCTATTAAAAGATTAAGTTACTGTGATTTGAAAACACAAAAATTCCCTTACATGAACAGTTTCATTTGCTCTTTCAATTACACAGCAATTCATATGTGAAAGCAATTTGTATGTAAAAGCTTCTGAGATAATAAAAACTATTACAAATTAATCTTAACCCTAAAATATGAATTATAAAACTCTGCCTATTATCCCAGCATTGAATAAGAAATCAAACATTAATTCCCTTTACAGGAAAGCATTCGTAATGTGTAATTGTTCTTAATACTCCATCGTTGAACAGTCAAGCAATGCACAGTAAGGTGAGATAGTAGTCTGAACCATTCTCCAGTATGTATCCAATGAAATAACATAGATTTATAAAACTGATGGAAAGCAATTTAACTAATTCTGCAATAAGAAAATCAAATCCTACATGAATTAAAACATACCACTAGCAACAATCAAATCGTTTGCAACGATCCAAATCGTTCACTGGCAAATAAAAGGGGTGTGCAGACTCGACAGAGGGGGCCCTCCAATGCCTCGTTCACACACGCAATTGAAGAATCACAGAGCTTAAACTTTAAATATATTCACCATGAAATCGATCATACACAGTAATAGAATAACGCAGTCCAAAACAGCATGCGTTTTCTCCCAAATCGTGATGGATTTCTCCTCTGTTTTATGAAGTATTTATACAAAAACTTTGAAAAACTAGAAATTCTATTAATCTAGAAACTAATTAATGAAACATAGTCCTCGAGATCCTCTATCAGATCTATGAAAATCAACAAAATCGGAACTGCCCTGCTTTTGTGCTGAGTGGTAGCACAGGTGGTCGCCTTTGACTGTCATTGACTTGACACCTATGAGAGCCACATCATCTATCCGTTGAAAGTTTATCCATCCTTGGACACTGAGGATATTTTCTCCATCTTTCAGTTCACGCCTAGCTGGCCTGCAAGTGCTCAACCTTGGAGACGCCTAGCACATCCTGTAATCCTAAATAAAAACCTTAGTTTAAATGCTTTAAAAATCTCAAAATTCAATTTGTTAAAAAGCAATGACATTTATACCTTTTAACCAAAGTTTGTGGGTGGATTTAAAGATTTATAAATCAGTATGAAGGTTTTATGGAGGAAATGGAAAATATTTAGATGACAAAAAGAGGTCAAAATGGTGCCCAACATCTCCCCCAAGAGGAAGCTGCTGCATGTCCTCATGCCAAAAATATTTGACCCTGTTTAAAACCAAAATTTTGCTGCTGATCATCTTGATTTTAATCTCCTGTCTAAGACGATGCATCTGTTGAAGCTCGAGATGCATAAAGGACCTTCAGTCTCTCATACTTAGCTTTATAAATCTTCTTTTGCTTATACCATCTGTAGGCATTCTTGGAGATGCGTGTCCTTTGGACTTTAAGCTTCCAGTTGATTTCTTTTAACTTCTCATTCCTTTGCTCTAATTCCTTTATTTCAAGTTTCAACCTCTTAATCTCTTTATTGTTCTTGGAAGTTTTCTTCTTTTTCATTTTCATTGGAAGCTGGACAGAATTGGTGTCCATCCCCAATTCTTCATCCCTTTGTATTGAATCTTCTTTCTTTTCCTCTTCCTCAATTTGTTGCTCTGAGAAAAGAGAAGCTGAGTCTTTTAGTATTCCCTGTCTTGATTGCTTTTCCTTTTTCTTCTCTTGCTGATCCAAGAAGAGATTGATTATTTTTGTATGTTTGATCATTTCATCAATTTCTTGGATATCCTGCCCTATTTCATCTGCTGGATCTTCTTCTTGACTCCCCAAGGTTTGTATGTATTCATACTGCTTCTGCTGGCTTTCATCATCTTTTTCCAATGCTAACTTACTTTGAGCTTGCTTATACTTCCTTGGCTTTCTTTGGTAAGTGGTGAAAATATGCTCTTGTTTTTGAAACTGTTTTTCTTCTCTCATCACACTCCTAGTTCGTATCCTTATCTGAGGCTATTTTGAACTTGCTGCCTCAGAGTTGTCTTCATCATCAGTAATCAGCAACACCTCCTTTTTCTTCTTTTTCCCCTTTGGCAGTTTTGAACTTGTTTCCTCAGGGTATGTTATCATCAACAATTCATCTTCTTTTAAACCTTCTTCAAGCAATTCTTCCTGTTCTTCAAACTGATTGTGAACTAAAAATCCCGACCATGTCAAATTTTGCTTTTGTAACTCATGTTGGATGATGATTTTGATAAGTCCATAGTGAAAAAGGCTTGTCATTTTGTCTTTTGCATGCCTTTGGACAGCCTTAGCCATCTTAGTTAAACTCTGTAACAGGAAATAGGGCATATTGATCTCACATTCACCTTTTAAATGCCGCAACAGCTTGATGTGGTAAAGATACACAATGCTGAATCGACCTTCACAAGTAATGAATTTTTGGATAACATAAACTGTTTCATCCCAAGGATGAACCAGCCAGCTCCTTGGTATTCCTTTCTTCTAGTTTACTGACCCTGCTCTTGATCTGCACAAAAAGGGTACCCATGCTTTCTCTTTGAATTGCTTAGTCTTGAAAAATATTTCTCCTTGCTGTGGCAGGCCAATAATTTGTGCTAAGATGTCTTCAGGCAGTCTGAAGTGCAAGTTTCCCACTATAACCCCTTCTCCATCAAATGTCTTAGCAAAAGCTAGACTAACATGCTCATTATGCCCATTAAACTTTTCAAAAAAATTTACCCACTGTTTCTTTTCAAAAATCTCCATGCAATTCTCATGAATATCAGTGGGGTTGAATTTTGCTGGTTCTAGTCTAGATGACATTTTGAAAAATAGGAAAGAGAGATGCAACAGGAATCTTAAACCTTTCAATTTTCAACTCTGCATTTGTTTTTCTTATCCAAAAATGATATTCTGAAAATGTAGAATTGCTCTTGGTCTTAGCAGAGTCTTTGGCAAAGAAAGGGTTTAAGTTTTACCTCCTTTCTAGTGTAAGTGTCTTCACTTCTTCCTGCATGATTTCTACAGCAATTGGTGCCTGCGTCCTTCCTTTAATCCACGGATTCTTCTTACTACAGACTGTTACCCACAACAATCGGGCTTTTGCAGAGGAAAAGAGTTGGGTTTGGTCCAAAGAAGAATGACCAAATCACACTCCTCGACTTCACCAATTCATAATACAAGTTTAAGGCACTATCGTGGGGCATATATCCACGTTTTTTTTCTCATCATTTCATAAACATGCCACTTTCCATCCAATTATTTGCTCAGGAAAGAAATGAAAGGTAAGGTTTTAATTCATATGATAAACTTTAATTTCTTTGTATGCCCAATGTTTAATGAACGAGCTGTAATAAAGGGATTTCTTCTCTTAAAGTAAACTCCTTTTCCCTTTGAAGATACACATGACCATCGATTTTCCCTTAATGCATGATGCACAAAAAAAAAAAACATTTGAAATTCAATTTCCAAGTTTATTATTTTTAAAACATTTCACTTTCTACTGAGAAGGAGACCTTGTGTGACTTTCATATAAGAAGGAGACCCTACCTGTAGAATGCAGTATATATATTTTGGCCATTTAAAAATTTGCTCTTAGATTTGATTTTGACCACCATCTTGACCCCTAGGGTAGGATAATGGAAAGTAAATGGAATGCTGGCAGAGACTATGAGGATAATGAAAATAGGCAGTCAAGCTTACGAGGGTTGGTAAATATGTCATCACTTAGAAACAAAGAATCATGAAACTTTTTAAAACACAAAAACTAAAATTCTTACATACTTTGCTTGATATCCCTGTATGATGAGCTTGCTACCTGATGAAGATGGTTTGCATTTATTTCTAATTCATTTCTGTCCTTCTGATGTCTTCTATCTGCCATCTCAGATCCCTTCTATTTTGCTGGAAGTCAAGTCCTTCTGTAGGTTTGTTTTGCTTTACTGGAAGTCAGGTCCCTCTGTATTGCTAGAAATCAGGTCCCTCTGCATATGAACAAGACTTGGAGGGTTCAAGAAAGCATAAAAATGATTATCCCCCTCACATGCCTATTTATTGACTTGTCCTTAAGTCAAACAAAAACTTGATTTATTGAAAATAAAGCTATGTAAAAGATATGAAATTTGAAAAATATTTTGGTGAATTTTCAATGGCTAAGCGAACCTGGTTTTCCATGCAAAATTCAAGTTTATGTTGTGCCAGTGACTTGGGTTTCACAACTAAACTCTTTTTTTTTTCTTTTTTTTTGTGTTTATATATATTTTTTATATTTTGTTTTTTTTTCTATTTTTGTTTTCTTTTTCTTTTTATTTTCTTTTTATTTTTTTTATTTTCTATATCAGATCAGCTAAGAAGTAAGTGAAGGAGAAACACCAAGGTGTCTATCCAGCACTTCCATTTCTTGTTGCTGTGAAATCTGCTGTATAAAATCTTCCTTATTGATAGGCTTGATATACAATTTGAGCCAATAGCCATTGACCACAAATGTGCGTGCTTCATCATCAATTGTTTGAAGTTTGACTGAGCCATTGTCGTATACCTCTATAATCTCATATGGACCAAGCCAATGAGTTGTGAATTTGGCTTTAAAGTCTTTGAAATTTGAGTCAAACAATAGTGCCCAGTCACCGATGTGAAACTACTTCTTTTTAATAAACTTGTCATGCATTGAGCTCTCTGCTGTTGTATCAGAATATTGTGTTCTATGGCAGCCTGTCTCATCTCATCTAGTTGATTCAACTGAAGTATTATTTCTTGCTGTGCCTCAGAAATATCCATGCCCAAATCTGCTGCTAACTTGAAGGTATGAATTTGAAACTCTATAGGGAGGAGGACTTGCTTACCGTAAACAAGCTGATAAGGGGAAAAACCAGTACTGTTTTTCCAAGTAATCCGGTATGCCCATAAAGCTTCAGTAAGCTTAGCTGACCATTCCTTCCTATGCATATGGACAGTTTTGGTTATGATTCCTTCTAAAGTCTTGTTTGTAGATTCCACTTGGCCATTTGCTTGCGGATGGTAAGGGGTAGAATTTCTGTGCTTAATTTTGTACTTTTCTGCTATCTCCTGCACTAGTTTGGAGATAAATTGGGCACCTTGATCAGTTACAATCTCTCTAGGCACCCCAAATCAGACAAATATCTCCTCAAAAAGAAATTTTACCACAGTTTGTTCGGTGGCTCTTGGTAATGGTTTGGCTTCTACCCACTTGGTGACGTAGTCTGTACATACCAAAATGTACTTCTTCCCTTGTGATGGTGGATGAATTGGACCAATGAAGTCAAGGGCCCACTTTTCAAATGGTTCAATGAGGATTTATGGTTGGAGTGGCATTTCATCAGACCGGACCGACCGTCCCATCCATTGACAAGTATCACAGCTTCTAACATACCTCTTAGCATATTTGAAAATAGAAGGCCAATAATACCCCAAATTGAGTATCTTGTATGCTGTGATTTTATCTGCAAAATGGCCACCACACAGTTCATCATGACATGCCTTTAAAATATCTAAAATTTCATCCTGTCATACACATCTTCTTATAATTAGATCATATCCTGTGTAAAAGAGATCACCATTAACCCATATATGCCTAGCACTTTGTTTAATAATATTTTTCTTTTCTTTAGATGTCATAGATGGTGGTAGTTGGCCTGATGATAAGTAGTTGGCAATATCAGCATACCAAGGAGTGATAATAGAAATTGCAAACAGGTGTTCATCAGGAAAACTATCTAAAACAGGAACAACCTCACCAGTATTGTGTAAACGAGACAGGAAATCTGCCACTTGATTTTCTCGTCCAGGCCGATCTAAAATAGTGATATTGAATTCCTGCATTAGCAACAACCATCTAGTGATTCGACCATTAGTGATAGATTTATTCATTAAATATCGTAAGGCTGAATGATTTGTATGGACAAAAATTTCGTAGCCAGTTATGTAATGACGGAATTTGTTTACAGCATGAACCACTGCCAACATCTCCTTTTCAGTGACTGTATAGTCAACTCTACAGGTGTC